>CBMN010764223.1:0-11279 GCA_000582825.1 Hordeum pubiflorum
GGGGGGGGGGGGGGGGACGCCCCTCCCTCCCGCTTCCGTGACAACCATCTTCTCCCCTGCGGCGACAATAAGTGTTGTGTTCGACGGTTCTCGGGCTGCCTCTGCCTCCCCCAATTCATCGACCCGTGCTGCACATCGTCCCTCGCTCCCTCTTCCTCGACAACCGTCTTCTCCCCCGCGGCGACAGCCGGCAAGCCCCTCCCTTCCACCATGGCTTCCCTCGTGCCAACGGCGGGTGGGCCTGCTGTCATGCCCTCTTTTGCTGTGGCTAGTGTTGCAAACACCCTCCCCCCGCCATCAACAACAAGCAAACTCCCTTCCAGGGCCGAGGCGATTGGTGTTGGTTATTAAAACAACCGAGGCAAGACGAGGCGATGGGGGTGGTTATTGAACCAGGCGACGGAGCTGGTTTTACATATAAAATAAAAGGTGTCCTTCTAGTTCTTCTCATATGTGATGGGATGGTGTGTATTTCAATTCAATATGTATTGCCCTAAGATATGCACTGTCTTGTTTTTGATATATTTTTGGTGCCTGAACTCAGTATGAACATATAAGTTACTATACTAAAGCGGCAGCTTTTTGATTTTCACTGTCTTGTTTTTACTGCTCCTTAGGATTTACCGCCAAAGACTAAAGTATCTTTAGCTAGGCCCTCCTCATGTGGTGTATGATAAGTCCAGCTCCGTCACGTAACAGCAAAAGAAAAGAAAAAATGCAGCGGCAGCACAACGCCAAGGTCAAGGCAAAACGAGCGGCCGCGTTGTGCTGACGATGTGACTCTGAGTCTCCACCATGGGAGGCGGTAGCGCGCCGGCCGGGAATCCCAACCTCAGCCGCAGTGAGTGAGGTCGTGTCTCGCTGTGCGGCGCCCTTCCTCCCCCGATCCGCTTCTCCGTCCTGGCGCCGCCATTTTCATCGGAGATTGGCACGACGAGAAGCGGCAAAGGCATGTGCTGGGGACAACAAGGAAGGTGATCTGGTCGCCCTTTGCACCGGGATTGTGATGGCCTGGTGCTCCTGTGCCCATAGTACGCAGCACGAGCACCCAGCCAACGTTCTTCCCTGTCGTTCATGAGGTGCTGTCCTACTCCTGCCCAATTCTCCCTCTCTCTAGAAATTTCCTGCTCACTCTTATCTAATTCCCCCTTTTTAATGTGCTACTATGGTTCCAGTAGATGCCTCCCACTGGTGCTGCTCTAGTTCAAACCATGTTTTTGAAACGTCCCCATTGCAGATGCAGGTTAATTGTTTGTGTAAATGTCTGGGATAAGAAATAAATTGAGTGTGCTTTCACTATTTATGAACTTCATTTTTTTTTTGTATAGATGTCTATATATATACTTTAAAGGTAAGCATAATTCTAAAAATAAAAATTATCTGTGACGCACTTAACAAACTTATTTTCTCATTGACCCATCAAATCAGCTATTCCAAGTGATCATTGATCATGCTACTGCCAAGAACAAGAGATTTTGGTTAATTTTGTAAACCAGTAATATTCTCATATCATCAACGCTGACAACACACCCCACTGCCTGTCAAATGAGTTGTCCATGATATCATATGCATAGTTATGGGCGGCGAACAGATGTTGTGCACATTGCTGGTGAGTGACCCACACAAAGTACTTGGTGAATGGTTTTTACTATGCAAACACCAAACTGAAATTTTGCACATAAGGTGCAATTTGCATGTCTAATTTCTCTTGCATAGATTCGACTATTAGTTTCAAATTTTTAGGTATATCTTTGTGAAATGGTATACTTAATTACGGGTTTGCAGCATGCTAAGTTAATTCAAACTTGGCTTGAATTCCTTGATGTTTAATTTAGCCTGGATAGAGTTGTTACATGGTACTCTTTGCTCTAAATTGTTTTTTTTATTCAACTCAGGCAACACCCATTCTATGATGATCTTCTCCTCGTACTATTTATTTGATCTCCATAATTGTAATGCACTGCAGAAGGTTAGGTGTTTCCTCATGGATGTTCTACTGGGGATTATTAATCCTTCCCAGTGTATATGGTCATCGCGCCAAACTCTGGACATGGTTGGTTCATAGAATTTTTTTCGCATGCCAACATTTGAAAGGTCAAAACATCACAAAACATTGGTAGGTTTTGTAAGGTTTGAGAACCAGTTTGACAACCAACCAATTGGCTGCCAACTTTTCGACATGCCTATGTGATGGTAAACCAATTTTTGGCACCAAACTAACTGCCCCCTCTATTCTTATTTCATAGTTGAAAGTATGATCTAGACAAAGCAAGGCTAACAAGGTGGTCTTTTCAATCCCAAACGTTGTAGCAACAATTTTTGCAGCAGAACTGGATGTTCCTCCTGTTTCATAGAATGGATACATTGTTTGCAATGGCAGGAGATACATTTTGCTGTTCTCATTAGGGGAAACTATTACTACTGAGTTGTAATCCAAATTTTATATGAATGTAACTTATTAGTGCTGTGGGGGACTGTCTGTGTGTGTGTGTCCTTTTTTCATTTAAACTTAATCCGATCACTGCAATATTGGGTCAACTCTTTTCTTTGTCCCTCAGATCTACTCACGCCTTTTGTTTCAAAGTGTTATGTGTCTCCCAGACTCACTCGCTCGCTCCACTGGATGTTCCATTTCTTCAACCAAATAAGCACCAAATTCAAACAGGCTCTCTATGGGCGTGGCGTGACGCCGCGCTTTTTCAGCGCTAGTAAAAGAATTAAAGCTATTAAGCTAGGACTGCTCTCGTGCATTTGAGATACTTGGTGTGAGTGCATCTCAACCTGACACGTGTTTCTCCTTAATTAGTTTACTACTAGCTTTTTTTCCTTTGGTAATTGCTATCTTTATTTAACGCGGTACAATGCAGATGTACACATATAAATTCATCCTTAAAAACGCATACACGCGCGTCCTACCCG
This sequence comes from Hordeum pubiflorum, assembly GCA_000582825.1. Classification (NCBI taxonomy): domain Eukaryota; kingdom Viridiplantae; phylum Streptophyta; class Magnoliopsida; order Poales; family Poaceae; genus Hordeum; species Hordeum pubiflorum. Next base: position 2,920 of record CBMN010764223.1, read on the forward strand.
AAAGCCTTTGAGATACTAAGCCAGTACGATATCTTGAGATTGACGAAGTCACAACAGCGTGTTCGTAATCGACAGAAACGTCTTCTGCTACTGAACGAATATCACCAAAGAGTCTGGATTAAACTCAGGAAAATGCGAGCACCAGTGCCAACACAATATAACATGTAAGCTCGATTCCACAAAACCATATGAGCTGACAATGTTGGTTTTTTATTTAGGTCACTACTAGGTTTTTTCTTTGGTGTTTGCTACCATTATTTAATACAGTACATGACAGATGCTCACATATACGCACATATGCTCATCCCTAAGTAAACATACACGTGCGTCCTACCCGAAAACCTTCGAGCTACTGAGCCGTTACAATTTTGAGATTGACGAAGTCACAAGAGACATCTTTGTAGTCGATAGGAACGTCTTCTGCCACTAAACGAATATCACCAGAGAGTCTGAAATAAACTCGGAAAAATATGAGCACCAGTGTCAACACAGTATAATACATATGCTCAGTTCCACAAACCCATATGAGCTAACACGTGTTGGTTTTTTATTTAGGTCACTATTAGGTTTTTTCCTTTGATGTTCGCTACCGTTATTTAACAAAGTACAACGCAGATGCTCATACGTACACACATGTAACCCTATGAGTAGTACAAAGCATAAATGCTTCCCCTAATTCTACCTTCTGTATAAATTTAGGTTAATTACGATGTGATGACTAGCAACTTTTCCCGCAGGACACCATCGGATAAACAAATCAAAAAAATGTGCCTTGCGTATCCAAGTTACTACCATTTAGACTGTGAGAATTAGGCTTGAGTTTCATTGATAATGCATCTCTAATTTCATTGCTCATGCATGCTATTTTTCACGACTAAGAATGACATGATGCAATATATATTAATGAAATATCATGTATACAGAAATAGTCACTGCACTGCAATGCCAATCATGTGTTGTTGCCACCATTTTCCGCGACTTCGCAGCTCCATGCATTGAGCTACAAATCCGATCGCCACTGCTGCACAATCATATCCTCCATGTCAAGTCGTTGTCCATAGATTGCGTCTCACCGCCGAGGCAACCACCAGATCGGGAAATATGAACCCTCTCAAAGGCCTTTCGGTGGCCCCACAATTCCTGGCGAGGCCGCCACCCCAGGCCAGAGTGGTCACCACAACGACCAACACCGACGACAAAGCACATTACTACTGATTACAATCTCACCGGAGATAGACCTGCCAAGACCCGTCGGCCAAGGGGACGACATGACCGGATATTGAGCCGCCCGCCTAACCATAGCATCCATGTTGGATCCATCTATGGCCTCCCCATGATAGCGACGAGTGAACACCGACGACAAAACACATTACTACTGATTACAATCTTACCGGAGATAGACCTGCCAAGACCCGTCGGCCAAGGGGACGACATGACCGGATATTGAGCCGCCCGCCTAACCGTAGCATCCATGTTGGATCCATTTATGGCCTCGCCATGATTGTGACGAGTGCGAGAAGCAATTGAAGGGCCAACACACGCCGACCGGAGAGGAGATGGTGGCTCCGGGACCTTGGATCTAGACGTTGACGGGTTGTAGGCACCAAGATGAGGCAACACACGTCCTCGCCACCACCGTCCGCCACGAGGCTTAGCCCGTCGGCCTCCTCCAAAGATGGCAAGGGAGGGAGTAGCAGAGACGAAAGCTAGGAGCGACAGCTACTATGACCTTCGGAGTGGCTATGTGTTTGTAACCACAGGTGAACTGATTTTTGGTACGTTTCAGTATTTATGCAAGTTAATAAATTGGCTTGCACATTACTGACGGTTAGCTCGCTTACCCATGGCCCTCTTTTCTTCTATACGAAAAAAAACATAGCTACACACATGGGCTTCACGACGGGCGCGGCGTGCCACCGTGCCTCCGCCTACTAGTATTTTTCTAGATCTGTATCAAGATACACCACGTCCCCTCGTCTTAGTGTGTACACACATGATAGGCAGGAAATAAATTGTTCATGACCGTTGTCAAGGATATCAAGGAGTTGATAAAAAATGAAAGGGAGATTGTGATTATGCGTATTAGTAGAACTAAGAATAAAGCTAGCCAATGTTTAGCTGCATATGGGCGATGTACACCTCGTACATCAATTTGGTTGCGAGGGGGTACAGACGATGTTATCAGGCTTTATAAGGATGATGCATCAATTTAAGTAATAGGATCCCTTTTACCCGCAAAACAAAAATGGTCCTAGAGTATTTCTTGATTTCGTACACGATAGAGGATATGGAACCCAGGTCCTTGCTGAGGGCAGAGCCAGCAACATCCGGCCAGCATGACATTTTCACTATTCTAATGACCAAAGATCTAGGAAAACTTGATCTTTTTTAATATCCCAAGACCTCCCAAGACCAACTTAACTTTTTTAATATCCCAAGACCAACTTAACTTTTTTAATATCCCAAGACCAACTTAATATGGGAGAAAATTTTGTGTATAGAAAAAATATGATCAAGTACCTGGATATAAAATGTTCATGTATATGACAATAAATCTTCATCCTATCTTTACCTTCTAATAAAGAAAGGAGTGCTTCTGACCGTATGTCATCGAAATTACCCCTAAGGTTATAAAATATTACCCACCAATGCCACCCATAAGTGATAAAAAACGTTTCACACAAAAAAAATCGAACTGGGCCGGCCCATGTCGGAACCTCCTATATCGCGCTCCCCACGCTCGAATAAGACACAGCTTGCCAGATTGGTCCGGCCCATGTATGGGCTACCATTTTTAATTATTGTTTTTTTGTCGTTGTTTTTCTACTTTAAATAATTTAAAATTTAAAAACGATTCGAAAATGAAAAAAAATACGAATTTTTAAGTAAATCATAAATGTTTGTTGCTTCAGAATTTTTTTGCGATTTTTAAAAAATATTCACAAATTAAAAAAAACGTTCAGAAAATAACAATACGTTCATGAGTTTTAAAAAATAATCGTGTTTTAAAAAATGTTAATGAAATTGCACAAAATTTTGCCAATTCAAAAAATATTCATGAATTTAAAAATATCCTAAAAATTCCAAAACTTTTCATAAACTAAATATACAGTTTATTGATTCATAAAATATTCGCTGATTCAAAAAAGATCATTCAGTTCAAAAAATCTTGATTAATTTCGAAAATTGTTCCATCAAATCCAAAAAAATTGTTAATCAATTCTAGAAATGTTTGCCGATTAAATAAAAATGTTTTAAAAAAATTCACTTTTTAAAAAATTGTTTGCAAATAGTATAAAATATTCAGGAATTTAAAAAATGTTCGTGCTTTTAGAAAATGTCTGCGAATTTAAAAAATGTTCACAATGTCAAATATGTTCACGAATTTATTAAAAGGTTCCTGATTTTTAAAAATTGTTCACGATTTGACGAAAATGAGTGTGATAGTGTATCTCAATGATGTAGTAAAATTTGTTCATTGCCATTCGAGATTATGATTTTTTTTCCCGTTGCAACATACGAGCCGTTTTGCTAGTATTTATAATATGGTGATCCTGTATTTAAAAGATGTTCATGTGTATAAAAGTAAAAAAGTATTTTAAAATTGTTGATATATTTAAGAACAGTTGTCAACATTAAAAAAATAAGTATAATGCTAAGCGGATCAGATTTGGTAGATTTTAAATCACGTTCACTTATACCAAGAGAGAAATTAATGATACTATATAGATACGGCATCATATAGGTAGAAATTATTGATACTATACCAATTATTATCAATGCCTTAAACATATATCACTATGCACCGGTTTTTAGATACTCATTACAAGCGATCAATTCTATAGGGGGCACTAAAGTAACTTGCACGCCATGACAAGGCATCATTTTTTTCATATTTAAGGAAGGAACCATGCATCTTTAGAAGTGTGACTAAAACTGGACTTTTAGACAAGCCATAACTCCTAACATTAATATTCTCTATAACTTCACGCATAAACGCCAAGAAGTTTTTCCTTTATATACGAGCCATTCAAGGAGCAAGCATTTCATGGTCTTACACTCCTCAACCCCACTTACAAGAGTACCACCCATTAATAACCTCTGGTCCTCGGTGATGATGACCCTGTACATGAGGAATAATGTGCAAGGACTTGTGCTACTTTCTTTTCTTCTTGTGGTGTGTTTGACTTGTCTTGGATGCACATACGGTAACTAACAACTCAAAGTTTTTTGTCCGGATATGTATAGATTGTTGATTTTGATTGTTTATATGTTGAGATGATAAGTCTATTCTTTCTTTTATGTTAATTAGGTGAAACCATAAAGACGAGCAACATGATGGCCAAAGCAAGCCATGTAACCAGACCCCCTTGTTATAAAGACGAGCAAGTCCTTGGACAATACTGCTGTAAAATAGATAAGTTGTGCTGGCCAAATCTCGGAGAATGCTTCATCAACTGTCCATGCAAGATTAATTGCAAACGAGCAGCAAAAACAATACAGTAGTTTTCTTATCTCTCCTTTTTGGGTGGATAAATCTAAACCTTACGGTTCTCAAAATAATGATGTGTTGATGAGATCATAAATTTGCTATGATTTTGAAATCAGGCCTGTTATTTTAATATTAAGAAAACTTGTCAGTTGTCTGCGTAACTGTGTGGCTAGATCTGTCATCTACCATTTACATATTCAATATTGGTTTATGTCCATATTTTGATTGACTCCTACTAGGTGTACTGATCGCGAAACTATGATGGATACTAGAAAAAGTATGGACTTTAATCTCCCTCTCTACTTTTTATTACGATAACATCATTCACATACTTTTTGTTGCATTGGATGGCTGAACAATAGTTTTGTAACAAATTGTGAAGCACCCAACATTGTAATTCTAAATATGTCTAGTAAGTATTACCAACTCTACAGATCAAGCATGGTGTATACCAGATTAAAATAGATATGCAACCCAACATAAATTGATTGTTAATTCCGCAGGTTCATGAGCATGGTGTTTGGTTTTAACATCTTAGTGTTTTAACACTACTTCTTTTGCACACAAACCTCAAAGCAAGTTGAATCAACTAATCTAGGGTTTGCGCGTTGCGGGTGGAGGAAGTGAGGGGTGCTGGTCATGTAGCTACATATCAACCGCAATTGTTTGGATGTGAACATACCATCCAGGACCACAGATTCGGTTTGTTCTTTTTAAGTCGTTTTCCTTCTTCTCTTGGAGCTGTCGTTTCCGCCTTTATATATAGTCAAATATACTTACCAAATGATAAGTATCACACGTGTGACACATAACACTCTGCCCTGACGTTTTTTACAACTAAAGTTGCCATACAAAAAGAAAAAACAAACTAAAAAATCGAAACTTATCATCCGAAAAGAAGTTGCCATGCTTGACAACTAAAGTTGTCATCCTTGCGTCACTAAACTTGCCATAGAAAACGTTTAAAATTGCCATGTCTTCGTGCCACATGTGTGGCACTATCAGGATCTATATACTTTCATCTTGATGATTCAATCAGCAGACATCATAAAGTCATGGAGGGAGTTGCTACCCCGTAGACTTTGATATACTGGTAAACCCCTTTGCAAGCATAAAAAATACCAAATGTTTGACTGAAAAAAATCACTTTGCGATTTGATCTATGATTTTGGTTCCAAACACACTCTATTCCACTTCCATGGGGTCACCATGGTTACGGCCAGCTTCTCACGGAATTATTCTGACTATTTATTTATTTGTAATGCCAAGGAAAAATACATGTAAATCTTGAAATTTATGCATGGAACCGTCCAATAAGAAATACAGCAACAAAAAGAGAACCTCTTCAAGATATATATTCACATCATAGTTCGCTACACACAGCTTCAAAACAGAAATACAAAAATAGCTACACACTATTCATTCTTTCAGTTAACATCGCCGGTCTACAAAAATGGAATACGGACAAATCATTGCACGTACATCATCAGTTATTATCAGCAAGTGGTAGGATAATTCATGACATAACATCACAATTGTCCATGTACAAAAATCAACATCAGAGAACACTGCAAATTCCATGCCAAATGACTAGAAGTCAACACACAAATAGGTAAGAGACCACAAGCTAGGATTGCGATGGATGGTTTAGTAGTGGAAACGCTCGTATATATGCCAGCTTACACCTGGAACTTAGAAATTTCATCTACTTGTAACAGCACAAAACCAGGGTCGCCGGGGACGCGGGGCCCAAGCCCGTGCTTGGGGGGTGGTGGGCAGGGCCAACCGCGGCCGGGCGGCGACGTCGTGGCGGCGGGTGGAAGGCATGCTCCCTCCGGCCCTCTCACCCCCGCAGCTGCAGAGCTCGCCGGTGGCCGCCGCTGGAAGTTGGGGCAGTGGGGGCGGCGCTTCCGGCCCTTCCTCCCTACCCCCGTGATTCGCCCGGTCGTCGGCGATGGCCTGGACGCGTCGCCGCCGAGGCGCCGCCGGGATGGAGGCGCGCGGGGGGAAACCCTTCCCTCCCCCTCTGCCCCCGGGCAAGGTGGGCTGGGCTGGCACCTGCTGGATGGGCCGCAGGTATCGGGGGGTGGGCCTTCGGCGGCACTGGGCCTAGTGGAGGGGGTGGAGCCTCGGTTCAGCCTGGCTGTTGGGCCTGGCCCATTGGCGGATGGGGGGCTAGGGTTGAACCCACCCCCCGGTCACCCTGACCCGCTCCAGACCGTGCCGCTCTCGTCCCGCTCCTCCCTCCTGCGCTCCTCGTCCGGCGGCTCCCGCACCCGCCCCCAATCCCCACGATTCCCGCGGTCACTGGTCCTCCAGTCCCCTCCTCACTCCCTCTCCGGCTCCCCCTCCCCGTCCCCTGGCCTCCTTCGCCGGGGATGCCTCGTGAGATGGGCGACGGTGACCCGCATCCCAAGCAGCGGGCGGATGGCCGGGAGGACCGTCGTGGGGACGGGGCGTGGCGGCCCTCCCCCGACGCGGAACGGCGGCTGACCTGCGCGCTGCCCTCAAGGGCAAGGCCGCGGAGGGCGAGGGCCCGGACCGGCGTGACGACCGGGGCCGAGACCGGTCTCCGGATCACTGGCACGGCCGTGATCGTGGCCGTGACCGCCGCTCCTCCCCCCACCGCTCTCGGTCTCCGGCGCGCTCGGGCCACAGTGATCCGTCCCCGCGGCGCTACAACCCTCCTCGGCGCCAAGCGCAGTTTCCCTCGACCGGGACCAACAACCGTCAAAAGGGGGCCTCCGCGAAGAAGAAAAAGAAGAAGGGGGCGCAGCGATTCGGCGGTGCTGCCGGGAACTCTTCCTCGGTCACAAACCCCGCCAGCGCCCTCGTGTCTGCGGCAGTGACTGGCGCCCCTCCTGTTGGTGTCGTCTGCTTCAACTGCAGGAGGGAGGGGCACTGTCAGGTGGATTGCACACTTCCTCCAGCATGCTACAAGTGCAAGGGCTCTGACCACCCGGCGTTGCTCTGCCCCGGCGTCTCTTCGGAGGGAGAGCTGAGGTTGTTCGGGTATGCCCTGGACGACCTTGGCTTCTTTCAGATGAACATCGTCGTGCCGGAGGCTTCGCTGTCTCTGCTGGCTCTCATCACCATTCGCGGTGGTAAGACGGCCTCTCTGGCAATCATCACGGATGAGCTTCGGCACCTGTTCTGCCCTGATTGGGACTGGGAGGTGACTCCGATCTCGGACCACGAGTTCACGGCGATCTTCCCAGACCCTGTCAGCCTCCGATATGCCACCCGCAGTGCGGAGCTCACCCTCGCCCTCAACAACTTAACCGTCAACATCAAGGTTCCCACTGGTGACCCCACGGCAGTGGCCACCCTCTCGACGGTGTGGATCCAGATCCGTGGGCTCCCGCCGGTTGCTAGGCAGGACGGGATGGTTCGCAGCATGTCCAAGATGCTGGGCATGATCTCTGAGGTCGACCTTACCTCCATGGCGCGAGAAAAGGTTGTGCGTGCTAAGGTGAAGCACCCTAATCCATCGAAGCTGCAGGCCACCCTACGGATGTTCTTCGACGACTCAGGCTACGACTTGCACATCTCGGTCGAGGAGGCGGCCCGCGGCTCGCCATCTCACCTGGATGAGGATGGCTCTGGGAAGCAGTCTCGGCGCGATGATGCCTATGGTGGTGGGAGGGGGCACGACACCTCTTCCCGTCGCCGTTCCCGCTCCCCCAGCTCGGGGGAGTCTGGTGAGGAGTCGCTTGGACTAGATGCTTCTCCCACCCACGCGGACGCCGGGCAGACTGAGCGGTCCAAGCGCTCTGAGCTGGTGGAGGCTGTTAGACTATGTATTTGTATAAGCTTCCGTATATACCCATGTACTCTGTATACCTCTTATATATATGAGATAGCCACA
>CBMN010764250.1:0-13998 GCA_000582825.1 Hordeum pubiflorum
CCCCGACGGCCCTATGCCGACGGTGACCGTCGGCGTAGGCCTACGCCGACGGTTTTCGGGCCTACGCCGACGGATTCGGGCCGTCGGCGTAGCTCCTGATTCTGGTAGTGCGTGCCCAGCAACCCAGCTGAGAGCCGGATAGCAATACAAGTCCGACTCCATGCTTAATCCCACACGACTCCTGCTGAAATCGAGCGAGAGGAGAGGAGAGGAAAGGCCGATCTTGGCGCGCATGAGTAGGTGCTGCGGCCGCACGATGCGCCACGTGGCTGGGCATGGCGCCCAGCTGTGCGATCCGCATCGCTTTGTGCGTTCGCTGCGCAGGGTAGGAAAGGGGAAGGCACAAGGCAGTCATCGCGCGCCCATGGCAGGGGTGGAGTCTCATGGAGAGGCAGTCGCCCGAGGCATAGTCATTAGGCAGGACTGGACATCGAACCGGTAAATACATCGGTTCACCAGTTCATTGATCTGACTGTTAAAGGCCGGTTGAACCACCGGTTCAATAATTCTGGACCGGGTAAATCGAACCGGCCACATATATTTAGAACTAGTGTAATATATATGGTTGAACCTAAAGGAAAAGTAAGCTCATAGACTTATCTGATTTTCTATCAAAAGGATTCAATATAAAATATTTTTCTCTCCATAACATGAGGAATGAGAAGGGGGTCCTATGCTTCTATGAATATTTTTCTCTATATAACACGAGGAACGAGAAGAAAATACATCATATAAAAATGAACTACAGGCAATCATTTCTATTTTCTAGGGGAAAATAGTTCATACGTTGCTTCATGAGACCAACGAGGCATGCTGTTAAACATGCAGAAAATAATTAAGCTAAGCTTCGCGAGCACCAGGAATAATTAAGCTATATAAGCTCCACGAGCCAACTCCAACGTCCAGCCGTCCAGGCACGACTCTGTAACAAAAAATAATAATAAGAACACATGTGCTGCACCAGGAATAATAGGCCTATGACATGACAATTGATAGCCCGTGTACCATACTACTCTCCGGTTACAAATATACGATTCGGTTGATTTTTTTAATAACTTTGATCATTCATCTAGTTCACAAAAATTTATGCAAATATGAAAAAATACAAGTCATTCTCAAACATCATTTAATAATGAAACAAATCACAACAAAAATAAATGTTAGTTTACAAATTTTAATGAATAAAACGAATAGTTAAAGTTGTAAAAAGAGTCAACCGCGTCATATATGTGTCACCGGTAGTACCATCGAATGTGTGGCATGTCGGAACAAGAAGAGCGGAGTGCTGCGCAGGACTGCGGGTGGATGTGACAGACTGCTAGGCGCACTGGGCCAGGCCTGCCAGCAAAGTTAATATGTGGTTGAATTAAATTTCAGCAAGTTCATCGTTCTCTCATAGCGGAAAATAACTTAGTTTCCAACATAATATCTTAGAAAAAAAATAGCCATCGAGCCCACCGATGCTACTCCACCTTGTAGCCACAACTCACTGATGTAGACACGAGACCGTACCAATGCAGCAGGGACAAAAGGCGTACTCAAAACCAACAAAAGAGGGTCAACCATGCCCTGAGTACATAACTCTAAGTACTCGTAGGACTTACCCCATATTAACTAGACAGACAAGGATATGCATGGCTTTTTGTGGGATAGTTGACAACTCACACTAAGCATTTGTTGGTCCTTAGCTTCAGCTTTTTAACCAATTTAATCACATATACGGTGGCTGAAATTTATTTGTTATGGTATAAAAATAACTGAACAAGTAAAGCATAGTGTAAATGAACATAATAAACTGCATGAAAGTAAAGCATACAATCCAAAAATTCATTTAGTGAGACTACGGTGCCCGACAGTGATACAACATATCTCACATCTGGTGAGACCACAATGAATCAATTCGATTTAATTCCCGGAAATATTCTAAGTCGCACGGTGTATGCTACTTGTTCTATTGCTTTCACATACACCCCATCTCCACTTGCCTCGTCCCAAGTCCCGATTCACTCCTAGCTCCCCCTGGGTTTTGCCCCCACAAGCGTTACCTCGGCCTTTTGCCGGGTCGGCCCCTGTGAGACCTAGCGCCCACAGACCCACTCCTCCACCGTCAGAAAGCTAGGACTATGTTTCTCCTTCAGACGAGAACAAGTAAGACATCACCGGCTCCCATGAATCCGGCTATGCATCCTAGTAAAAGTGGATGCTGATCCCAGATGAACCATGATCAGTCCTTAGTGCGACTCGGACGGAGTGCATTACTTACCTTCATCATTTCCAAGTATCACTCACACAAATCTCCACCCGGTCTCCAAAGTGTAAACAACATCATTCATATTTCAGCTTTTCATTTGTAAAAAGGTTTGTCCCTACGACAAGTGACTCCATTCACTTGTATTTACCATTTCTAAGCAGGGCTAAGCAAGACTCCGCATACTTATATATATTTTAGGTATCAAGGACATGGATTTGAAAAGGTTATTTATGCTTGTGGATTTCCAATCAACTCCTATACGTAATGCATATACATATAACATATGTGATAGGACTCGGGTTTGCTGGGATTATGCTTAGGGGCCTACCTTGCTCTGCCGGATCGACAAAAGCTAAGTCAGAGGTCAGCGGCTTCTCCTGAGCCTCGGTGTACAGCTGCTGCTCACCCTCATGCTGCTGCTCGGCCTCCTGCTCCTCCGCTGCCCCGTGCTCCTGGACGTCCGGCTGCTCCTCCTCGGGTCCCAATTCCTCGATCACGGGCTCTATATGCAATGAAATGATGCAAAAATGCAAAGTAAGTCATGGAAATGCATGCAACAGAGGTGCAAGTCATGATATGCAAGAGTGGCAGCCAGGATGAAATGCATAATGCAACAATCAACAAGCAATCAACAACCGAAAACTTTTAGTTATTTTTTAGTGCAATTAATTTATTATTTTTGGATCTGGGGTCAAAACAGATCCAATGGTGATGAAATGTTTACAACAAACATATAACACCAGTGCAAGTCTCTCATAAAATTTCAGCCCAAAACATGCCGCAGAGAATTTATTAAAATTTACAAGTCCTTCTACTTAGAGTTTTTGTCATTTTCACTGTACAGTGATGTTAATAATTCCGGAGGTGAAACTTTTACAGTGAGTTACACATGTATTTGTCTTGTTCAATAAAGCCGGTGGAGGTTTGGGAACTATGATTAAGTTTTCATGAAAGAATCGTTTTTGTTGAAAGAGACCCATAAATTTATTAGACCATGTATGTATTCATAAAAGGACATCCATCCGTTGGAAAAAAACAACTTCAGTGGTACTACGGATAACCGACTCTTATTTCAGATGCAACACACACACACATACTGACATACATCTTTCACATCAACAATATTCAAACCAGTAGACAACACAAACAAATAGCCATTACATTTGTATCCAATACGTCAATTCAGGGACAGGGGGTTGGTCATTAACCAATATATTTCTGTGGTTACAGCAGCCACATCCATGATGCATGTAGTACGCTAGTACTTAGCTTGGTATATGTATACAGCTAGCCTTTTACTTTGTGACAATGACGCCCACAAGCATAGCTTGCTACTGCAGCGCTGAACGACGCCACGCCACTAACAAAAAAACAAGCTGATGAGGCCTGGAAAAGGTGGCACACTGATCGCGCAATGGTATTCAAGCTGCACCACAAACGCTGGCGCAGCAGCACCATCGTCAAGAAGAAGAAGCCCATCGATCAGCCATTGCTTTTCTTGTGTGCTGCTGGTTGGTGGTTGCATTTGCATGCAGGCAAAAGCAGGCATGGTTAAGTTATGAGAGGATGGCGTCCCAGTCGATCTCCAACGACGGGTACTTGCGGAGCGCGACGCCGTCGGCCTCATCCCACGGCGCCTCCGAGAAGTCGAGCTCCTGCATCTCCGGCAGCGGCGCTGCCTTTGCCAACGGCGACGACTCGGTGGATGATGGCGAGAGGTCATCTGCCGCTGTGGTGGTCGTCGAGGCCTCCGAGCCACAGCCGCAGCCTGCAGGCTCGCTCTTGACGTCCACGCTCTCGTGCTGGGGCTGGGGGGAGGCGTGCGCCGGCGTGGATGCCACGGCTCGGAGGTTGGCGTCGACAGCCGGGTGGAGCGGCGGCGCGAGGTGCCTGCCGTCGCGCCGGAGCTCGGGGAAGTTGAGGCGCGCGGCGTCGCCGCAGCCGGAACGCGGCGCCGTCGTAGGCCAGCGCGGCCTCCTCGGCGGTGTCGTACGTGCCGAGCCAGAGCCGCGTCCGGTTGCGCGGCAGCCTGATCTCCGCGACCCACTTGCCCCAGTGCCGCTGGCGCACGCCGCGGTACAGCTTTGTCATCGATGCCGACGCTGCGCCCAGGCCGTAGTACCGCTTCATCACGCGGAGCGCCGGCCCCAAGTGCCCGCCGACGCGGTAGTAGTGAGCCGCCTGCGCCGGCGTGGTGTGGTGGTACCACATGGCGCCGACAGCCATGCCTTGGTTCTGTTCGGTGCCCACCATGAATGGCACGGCTGGAGCAGCAGCTTGCACTGGAGTGTGCAGGGCGTGGATCAGCTCTCTGTACTGAAGCGGCGGCGCGATCGAGACAAGAGGCTTACCGCAGGTGCTTGCAGTAGCATGAAGGCGGCGGCGCCATTGGCGATCCATGGTTTCTTGCATTGGCTGTCTAGTTTATAAGTAGTTTCTGCTCCTCTTTGATCGATTTCTAGGAAGGAAATTGAAGTGGACTGAATATGCTGCCATGGTTCGTTGAGTTTTTATAGGGTGGGAGGCAGCAGTGCTATTGGCCAATGGGGAACTGCCAAGTGCTTTCCTGTGCTACGTGTCGAAAGGTCCCAAGAGCTTGTCCGACATGCGTGGCACTTGGGAGCTCTGGCTCCAAGGTGCATCGGAGTATATGGACCTTGTTGGATGTGCCTGATACAGTTGCCCACGGACGAGGATTACATTTAAAATTAGATATAGATATATATAAACTAAACATTTTTCGTGTAAAATTTTAACGGAAAGTAAGCGAAAATTTCAGGATAACTTCTGTTGTTTAATCTGCCATTTATCTCATGCAATCTGCATTTGAACAAAGTTAATTAATGGGTTCAGAGATAATATTGGTCTGGAATTTGTTGCGTCCAAGCTACTGCTTAAAATGCAGAGGAACAGAAATACTGTACTGCAGAGGAACGGCAACACGCTCGCTGTGGTGCTCTGCGCTGCGGTAATGCGATAGCGACGTAGCACCGCCAATGCATTTGTATTTGATGCAGAGAAGGCCGGTTCTATACAACGGTTTCTAGTTGACTGGACATGGCATGCACGATCCATTGTGTAAGCACAACGAATGCATGCCAACAGTCCAGTGTCTTAACCTCAGCCAGGAACGCAGAAAAGTGATAAAGAACAAACCTTTCCCTTTTGTATAGCTTTGTTATGTTATTATCTATATATTCTTTCCTTTTCCACTATTTAAAAATTACACATGTGATATAATTTCTTATTGTTTAGGTTCGTTTGCATCGTGAATAAGAGGGTGCCATCAAAACAATATAACACACATTAAGATAGGTCATAATATAGTAGTAGAGAGAAACTGCCTTGGCGCCTTCTTTGGGCAACCACCCTAAGGCCTTGTTCGGTTAGCATGGGATTGGATGGGATTAATTCCCTTCCTAGTTAAATTTGAATAGAGTGGTATTTAATCCCACCCAATACCATCCTAACCGAACAAAGCCTAATAGAAAGTGAACCAGAACTGAATGCGAGAGTGATACCCATGGGCAATATTTCTGGGAAAATAACCATGAGTAAAGTTGTTTCGCTCCTGGGTTGTGTGCACGAGCTACACACGCGCCCGCACGCACGATTGCATCACTCTTTGTTTGTAACACTAGTTAGGAATATATATTTGCGTATTGCTCCTAATTTGTGAATAAAATTGGTTGTTTCGTAAAGATTGCATCCACTCCGCATATTTGAGACTGCATCTTTAAACTAAATATAATGTAAATTGAAGGCAACAATTGGAGTTTACATGACTCTTCATACGTGTACTTCGTACAAACACAAAGCATTCAAATATTCTTGTTGGTACTTCTCTCGTACTCACACCATTAATGTGTTCCAAAACTTTAATTAAAAGACTTTTAGCCTATGGTTTAATGTACACATCGATGGCCTTTTCAGTTTTGAAAGACACCCGGACACACTAAGAGGGGGGGGTGAATTAATTGTCTATATAAACTAGGGCTCCAATTTCCAACCTTATCAAAAATCTAGATATATCTTATCGTATAGTGCACTAAGTTTTGCTAAGTGTTGCTACCTCTACCGTAAAAGGACTTGCAACCTATGATCAATCCTAGAATATTTCTACTCTAGGAACATAAGCACTCAATGCAAGTATATAATGCGGAAGCGTAAATACGGTGAAGTAAAGCTAGGGTGGAGGAAATGCAAACTCCCGAGTGTAGACGGTGGACACTTGATTTATCCACGTGGTATCGGGAACCGCCGTGAGTTTCTTCACGGCATCGACCGGACTTCCGCTTCTTGATGTCTTGGGTCTTTTGATCATTCCTTTGAGGTGTTTTGTACCCCAAGTTCATCTCTTGCATCCATAGAACTACAACATATATTCTAGCAAACACGTTAGTCCCAAATGGTTATGTTGTTCATCAAACACCAAAATCAATCTTGGAAAAGGCTTAGGGGCCATTTTTTTTATAATCTCCCCCTTTTTGGTGATTGATGACAACACAACCAAAACAAGTAATAAAGCATGCATAGAATGAAGAAAATGAAAACAATACATACTACTTGCATGGATGCACTCCCTTGTGGGCAATTTTGGGCAAGGTCTCCCCCTTACACCAATGCCACCTCCTTTTCTTCAAGGATCATTGGCCTATGATCTTGACGTGATCCTTCTATCCGGCCAATCCCCCTTCTTGATCCCCATGCTTGATTCCTTGTGATGGTCCAATAATTTCTCCCCCTTTGGAATCAAACACCGAAAAGGAAGCCATTAATAGCACAAGGGGAGTTTCATATGCTATGACCCTTGGAATGTGGAAGGCAAGTGGATCACAACACATGAAACTCGCATAACATAGACTAAGCTACCCCTAAGTGTGTGCATACATATGGTGGTAGGCAAGGCATATGCACAACTAGTCAATTGAGACATGATAGGGAGATTAGGCTATATTATGCATGGAGAAAGCTATAAATGATTACAAAACATGATACCAATAGAGACATTGATAACTGACCGGCCAGTGGAACCGCCGTGAGTTTCTTCATGGCATCGACCGAACTTCCGCTTCTTGATGTCTTGGGTCTTTTGATCATTCCTTTGAGGTGTTTTGTACCCTAAGTCCATCTCTTGCATCCATAGAACTACAACATATATTCTAGCAAACACATTAGTCCCAAATGGTTATGTTGTTCATCAAACACCAAAATCAATCTTGGAAAAGGCTTACGAGCCATTTTCCTTACAAGTTTGTTTGGGACCTTGGATGAGCAGTAGCATCATAATGTACTTCAGTTTTAGGCATAATTAGGGGGCAGGTTGTGTATAGTTATATATGTGGATTCATGGCCAAGTTCTATGAGTGATGCTTATTTCGCTAGAATAATTTGTCCCATCAATACTCAACCCAGAAAGTATATTCCCCATATCGTTAGCAAATTCTAGGTATTTTATATTAACTTTCCACCCCCTAGGATGTAGCGGTAGGGTGACTTAACTTTGTGTCTTTCTTGCAATCTATGTGCCATCTCATCTTTTTGACATGCTCTTTGTGCACAAAATAACACTTCAAAAGGGAATTATAAGGAAATACTACATCACCCTGCAGAGGTCACTCCTTCTTAACCTCACCTTTCAGAGTCTTTAGCCTTGATCTTTTTTATTGGGATGATTTGCAAACTAAATAAGCTTCCAAATCCTCTTACTCATTCTTGTAGATGATAGGATCATTAAGACATGCATATATCATTTGTACCTTCAGACTCCAAACGACAGATAATCTGTTTGACTCCATACGTTGTTGCATAAATCTTGTCTCCCATTGAAAACATCTTCTTCATAAGAGGTAACAACTTGTTGAATGCCTTATTGAACAAACCATTTTATGCCTTATGTTGCATTGGATCCAATAAGGTAATAAGGTATGCATCTTCTGGGCAAGCCTTAGGGCAACATAGGTACAATGGTTTTTTTGTCCTCTATCAAGCATTGGAACTTCTTATTTTTAATCATTTATGAAGTCTTTGTCTCCATCAAGGTCGCCATCTTCACACAACTCAACGAATGTATGATCTATAATCACATATTACACAACACCTGAAATGTTATTTTATCACTCTTATTGTTCATTGGTTTCCCATAAATCTCATCTTCCCCATGGTTGGCCAAACATATGTACTTCTTCATCAAAACCCTCGTAAGGAATGATTGTGAATGGTCCTTCTTGAAGAACACTCAATTCTTTCATTCATAACTTCAACAACATATACATCATATAGGCCTATGTACCTTGGTTTTTTTGATGAAAGCTCCCACACCATCAATTAACTCCTTTGGATTGTCAATCTGTATTGTTGATCAATCTAGATTAGTTTATTGCAACCCATTTTTTTGGTAAATGCTTGAATTGTGACATGGAATGATTATCTATTGTTCACAACTCCATTCAACAAAATCAACAAACAACAAGGCCATCACTATCTATATCCATGTACCTCCAAAATCAAATGTAGAAGTGTAGGCCTAATAAAAAACCAACAATTACCTAAACTGCATCTTAATAATTTTGTAAAGAGTGAATTGGATTGTAGGTCCATAAACTTATCCTACAATTCCATCTAGGTCCATGAACTTCTGAAGTGCACATCTAGGTCCCATATCTATGAAACTACTTAGTCACCATCTAAACTCAGCCACACAGACATATTTGGTTATGTGGGTGAAAGAAGACCAGACACCCTAAGAGGGGGGGGTGAATTAGGTGTTTATCTAAACTAGGACTCCAAATTCCAACCTTATCAAAACCTAGATAAATCTTAGCCTATCATGCATTTGGTTTTGCTAAGTGTTGCTACCTCTACCGTAAAAAGTCTTGCAACCTAAATTCTAATCCTACAATATTGCTACTATAGAAAGATAATCACTCAATTGCAAGCATGTAATGCAGAAGCGTAATTGCGTAAGGTAGATATAGAGTGGAGAACGGAAACTCCCAAGTGTAGATGATGACGCTGTGATTTATGTTATGGTATCGAGAAGGTGATTAATCCTTCCCCCTAGTCTAAGTTATTGGAGTCACATCCAAGGGCTTTGTGCACTTGACCCGCACAAGGATCAAGGCAACCTAGTCCAAACAAGGACCAGGAGCCTTAGCTTGTGTAAGAGCTAAGGCCAAGGTGAACCGCACAAGGATCAAGCTACTGGTTGGGTTACTCCGTGGATAGCCCGAGCAAAGGCCACTCCTAGATGCTCTCCGATCTATCTTCACTAGCGGTGAGCTTCAGTCAAATCATCGAGGGCCTACCTCCCTCTCATAAGTAAGGTGGCGGCCACTCCACACGTCAGAGAGTCTCGCAAGACTACAAGCTCCACACTCACAACAATGGTGCGCTCAATCACTAGAGTCTTCAGGTATGCAAACCTCGCTACAACACTTGGTCCCAAGCAAGAACTATGCGCTAAGGCCTAAGCAAAGCACTACACTATGCCAATATGTGGAACTTAGCATTATGATGACTTGTAGATCCTACAGAATGTGCCTCAGCATTAGAGTGGTGTCTAATGTCTTCAAGCATACAATGGGAGGCCGCCAAGGAAGTATAAATAGGTCAAGCCCCAAAACCCAGCCGTTAAGGGAAGCTGCACAGAATTGTAGCATGCATAAGACGGTCCGATCTATATACACATCGGACGGTCTGATGCGTTCATTTGGACTCCCCTAAAAACTAGCCATTGGAACACCGCTTCAAAACTTGTACACATCAGGCAGTCCGGTATGAGCATAAAATAGTCTAGTGTATACACACCAGACGGTCTGGTGTGTACCTTCTCGCACGAGCGATGCGCCAAATTGTTGTCGTAGTGGACATCAGACGATGCAGTGTTGCTCACCGGATGGTCTAATGTGTTGAAGTGCGCCTAATTTTTGGCAAGCCTTGGCCCAGTTTGTCCGGTGCACGCATCGGATGCTCTGATGTTTGGACTGGAGTGTCTGATGCGTGTTATTTGCACCAGGGCCACTGTAGCAGCTGCCTCCTTGTATGGACCGGATAGTTTGGTCAGTGCATTTTTGCACTGACTCCTCCAATCTTCTTAGTAGGTCATCAGTCACTCATCGGATGGTCCGATGCATGGTCATCGGACCGTCCGATGCTTAAAAAAATTTGGCCCACTAACTGGTCAGCGGAACCACCGTGAATTTCTTCAAGTCATTGGCCGGGCCTCCCCTTGATGTCTTGGGTCTTCTTAGATGATCTTCTAGTTCTTCACTTGGATATTTTTATCATCCTTTGAGGTGTTTGTACCCAGTGTTAGCCTAGACGCTAAACGGTAAATAATCGATCGTCCTTCATTTAGAGTTTAATCGGATTACAAGGCTGATTAAATAGGCAAAAACATATTAAACGGGTTCATATGGATTAAACGGTCTACATGGCCAACACAGTTGACTACTGAGTAGCGTTTCAACGGTGTGTAATCGGTTTACACGGCCGTGTAGGCGAATAGTGTTTGTACCCCAAGTCCATCTCTTGCATCCTAGGGACTAAAACAAATACACTAGCAAACACGTTACTCCCAAGTAGCTATTTTATCATTCAAACACCAAAATTATATTAATTAAAAGGCTTAAGGTCCATTTTCCTTACAGTGGGCATGCCGGAATGCTAATTTGCATAATGTGGCAGATGGCTCGTGTTGTGCTAAGCAGCGGAGGCGCTCATAATTGGCACTCAAGGAGGATAGTGCTCTTGGATGGTGTTTGGGATGAGACTGTGATGGCTTAGGTTCATTAAGGATATGTTAGGGAGGGAATGAGGGTACCACAATCTCCACATTTTCCCAACAATCCTTTCAAAACATGGGGGAAAACTAGAGCTTAAATCCATATCAATATCCAACATATATTTTTCAACATGGAAACCTCTATTTCTCCAATACGTAACAAAAGAAACAAGAACCTAAATCTTAATAAAAGGGGAGTGAGGATCATATTACTAGTTTCAGATAACTTAGTTTAGAGTAGAGTCCCTAGATCTTAATTACTTTGGCGGCACCTTCCCTCTGGGCCACTATTGCGCAAGAATAGAACTCCTCTCTATGGATGAGTACCATAAGGAAAATGAACCCTAAGCATTTTCCTTAATATAATTTTGGTGTTTGAATGGCAACATAGCTATTTGGGACTAATGTGTTTGCTAGTGTACACCTAATTCACCCCCATCTTAGGGTGTCCGGCCCCCTTTCAAGTACGGAGGAGGAAGATGAACCTGAGGTTTTCATCATTACTACCAGTTTTTCCATAAACCCAGACCGATAACTAAGCACACATTACCAGTTTATTTCACATATTTGGAGTGACATAACATTACACAACACATGCTTGAGCCACTACCTAAAATGGCTTTTGGAGCATCAATCAGGTTTGAGCCATAAAATGGGGTGATACTTCTTCAACAAATCACAATTGCGTTGATTTGTACCAAAAACCAGAAGTGGTCTGCAGGATCACTCATAGTCAACATACATGCAAACATTTTTCAAGCATGAATGCTATTCCCTGTTGAACCACAAGCGCTACTCGATTACTACATTTCATAGGAGAGAATTATAGGCTAGGTGTGGAAGTTCCATTTTAAGGATAGAGTTCAAGATAGGTTGTCCGCCTATCTAAAAGAGGAAATATAGTGCTGGTTGCAGTTGTATTGCATATATTCGGTTGTAGAAAATACTTGTGGATCTCCAAAACAAGGGGAAAATGAAAAACATCTATACACACGTTTCAGTTTTATATGGGACAACAGAAGGATAGTAATGACCATTTCAAGAAATGGTAAGGGGCTAGTAATAATTCAGAAATACGGTAAAAAAAACACTCAACCGATGGGGTTAAGAGCGCCCCCATAGCTTTCAATTAAGAAGTCACACCAATGGCACAGAATAAAGGCCACAAACCCAAACCCCTCTACACATGGATCCGGCCATGATTTCAGCCTTAACATGTGCTTTGAGACTCCTAACCCTTACACGAGGGCCCACCTACCATGGGTCATTTCTTAACGTGATGATTAAAGGTCCAACGAGTGATTATTTTTACTAGTCTGAAGTTTGCTCTCATTGGTTTTCAAAATCTAGGACCTAGAGGTGCCAATGATTCTCTGCAACCATTGAGCTACAGAATTGTCTATTGCTCTCTCTCCAAGTATCTACCAACTTTGCCACCAGATTTTGATTCTCAAAACAAACCAAAATAGAAATTTTACAAGAGCAATAGATTGACAACTGTCATAATAATCCAAGTAGGAAGTAGTCGTAAACAAAGTTCATAGTTTTTTATAAAATAGTATGCAAGAATCTTTCTCAATAAAAAGGTTAAATCCAGCCAAAAGGCCCTAATAACTTCAAGTAACGCCAGATCCTTTCAACTAACCCAAGAAGACCGAAAAGTTTTATAAAAAAAAAGAAGACCGAAAAGAAACCCCATTGGCAAATGTATCGTTGTCTAATGCTTTGGACACCTTTGGCCCATCTCCGTAACCTGTTATCTGCCCAGGCATTTCAAAAACATTTATGAGTGGCGATAACCTTCTTAATCTCAGGGACAGGAAGCCAAAAGAAGATAACTTTATAAACAAAACTTGTGGCCTACGTTCGTCAGGCCGGGCTTTAACAAACGCAATACTAACTAGTGGCCAGCAAGCAGCCCGGAGGAAAACTGAAAAAAAGAATTAGGGCCTAGTCGCAGATTAGCAACTGGCTATAATCCAATCATTGAGGCAACGAAATTGTTGATTTTGGCGTCGCATCAGCGTCTAGCCGCAGCAGCCTGGTGACAGGTCTGGTGATGCCATGGAGGCAGCGCTTTTTCAGCGTTCTGCTGGTTAGCGAAAGAGGAAAACGGAAAAGGGTGATTAAAGAAATGACAGGATAAGTTATAAGAAATTCTGGAAGGGGACAGCAGAAAGTAACAATATGGCATCAGACAATCTATGGGTTACGACATTCAGTTGGCGTCAGACAATCTATGGGTTACGACATTCAGAGGTAATACTAAGATTAATTGACATAGCACGTGGCTTTGTAATAGTTAGTGTGCAATAATATACTGCATTAATTTTCATGTAGGGTCCTTAAAACTAAGGCAAATTTAACACCATCTAAAAATCTATACAAATTTAATTTATATTTACACTATGCTTTCCATGTGTTACTACCTCTAGCGTGAAAAAATAAATGCAGTATATTATTGCCCAAACCAAGACAGAACCAGCAACAGCCTAACCCCTAGCCACAGAGAGTACCCCAGTCGAGAGCTCCAGAGCCTATCCACAACCACAGAGAGGCTCAAGGTACCACTGTGTGTTCTGCCATAGGGATGGTCACTTGGCTGAGTTCTGCTTTAGGAGGAAGAGGGTGGAGAGACGTGAGAGGGAGTTTGCTAACCAGGACATGTACCACCAGCCACATGGTGAGTATGTCCCTCGATGTGGAGACAGGCGAGATGCAAGGCCACGTCGTGTAGGTGGAGGACGCGGAGATGGTAGAGGCTACCATGCTCCTGAGGGTGGTTGAGGAGTCTTGGTGACTCGCTCCTGTTGTGATGAGTGAATTGTCAACGTGGAGTCGTGTGGGTAGTCTAGGGGACTGACCTATGCACTCCGAGGAGATGCGTGATTGCTTGGCTTGTGGTGTGCAGGTACACGGATGGCATGGCTTTCGAGTTGAGGGTGGTTTAGACAAGAGAGGG
>CBMN010764283.1:0-15303 GCA_000582825.1 Hordeum pubiflorum
ACACTCTTCTAGTGATCCCTCAATCCCCGACTGAGTGATTCAGTTCCAACTTCGCTGGTCCTTTTGAGGAGTCAGGAGACTGGATGGCAGGATCGGCCAAACAGCAACCGGCATGAAGGGAGGACCTAATTCATGTGAAGGCAAGGAAAGTTCAGGCCATCTCACGATCTCCGATTTTCTAAGCGTATTTGCGTCAATAACCAGTGATCTCGTGAGCCCTTGACTTTGAGTTCGGTTCCCGCCCGCTTAGTTGTACTAAAATCCCATAGTTAATTTTATTCTTTTCATCTATTAAGCGAGTAGTCTTACAATATCCAAGTGCAAGTCGTGTCTTCATTTAGAAAACATGAATCTGGTTACCAAAAGTGTTTGAAGAAACAAAAAAAATAGAGGATTTAACTCAGTCTCGGAAAGGAGATATGGATAAGTTTGTTATCAAAACCACAATTCTCCTCCGATAATCAGTCAGCTGATCAAGAGCATGCGTGTGATAATAATGTTGACAATTATCCTAACCCTAGAGAATATTGTGATGACCTTGGGGCTAGTAATAATGATGGTAACTTGAATATTTCACCTAGTGCGGATGTTGGTGATTATTTTCAGCTTGACATATTGGATCCAAGAAATTGGGATTCCCCTGATTCTAAGCAAATTGATATATTAGCACAAAAGGCCCTCAAAGGGACACATAATTTAAGAAAGGTCATAAGGATAAATATAGAAGGAAGTTTTTTTGCACTATTCTACCTTAGAATTATATCAAATGGAGAGCATTGCGATAGGGATTAGCTTGTCTATTCTGAGGAACTCGATAAAAGTATTTTGTTTCGGTTGTAAATTATTTGCAAAAGCGCATCGACAAGGTAATTTGACAAATGAGGGGTATAACGATTGGACACATCTTGGCACTAGACTTAAAGAGCATGAGACAAGTGTAGACCTTGTTTTGAAGATGACCACTTGGTATGAGTTGTGTACTAGATTGTAAAAGCATGAAACTACTGATAAAGCCGTTCAGTGACAACTTGAGAGTGAAAAGGACCACTAGAGAGAAGTTTTGTTCAGAATTGTTTGCTTTGTAAAATTTCTTGCCAAGCATAATCTAGCCTTTTGTAGTACTAACAATAAATTGTATGAAGATGGTAGTGGAATTTGTTTGGTTTTGGTTGAGATGTTAGCTGAATTTGACCCGGTTATTCAAGAGCATGTTCGTCATATTACAAATGATGAAACCCATGATCATTATCTTGATTTTAAGATTCAGAATGAGTTGATACACTTGCTTGCTTATGCTATTCGGTCTGAGATTGTTAAGATAATAAAGAGTACAAAATATTTCTTTGTCATACTTGATTGTACCCCTGATGCAAGCCATCAAGAACAGATGTCTATAATCATAAGATATGTTGATTCATCTTCAAATCATGTTTGCATATAAGAATCCTTTCTGGGACTTTTAGATGTAAATGATACGACTAGGCAAGGACTTTTTGAAGTGCTAGACTAAAGCTTCTTGATCTTGATATAGATGATGTGAGAGGACAAGGTTATGATAATGGGTCAAATATAAAAGGAACCCATCAAGGTGTACAAGACTCTTAAATGTAAATCCTAGAGCATTCTAGTCTGCTTGTGGTTGCCATAGCCTTAATTTGACACTCTGTGATATGGTCAAGACCTGCAGTAAAGCTAATGACTTCCTTGGAATTATCCAACGCATATATACAACTTTTTCTAAATCTATTAAGAAATGCCATACTCTGGAAAATAACATAACATGATTACCTCCCAAGTCAGTGTCAGATACGTGTTTGAAGAGTTAGTTGAGAGTGTTAAAGCTATTCAACTTCAATATGCAGACATTCCTTTGGTTTTCTGCAACTATAACACATGTTTTCTTCATTATCATTTCGGGTATCAAGACTGATAATGATATAAAAACAAGTAGTGAGGCTGAAGTTTGGCAAATAATGAACTTGGAGAGTATGAATTTATAGTGGCAATAGTCATCTGGTATGAGGTATTGTATGTTGTTAATTTAGTAAGCAAACACTTGCAAGCAATAGATATGCTTATTGATATTGCTATTGATAAAGTGCAAGGACTGATTTCTTTCTTCAAGGGGTATAGGGAAACTGTTTTTTAGAAGCATTGGAGAAAGCCAAAGGAAATGCACTTGAGATGGATATTGGTACAACATTTTGTAGAAGACAAGAAACTAAAATAAAAACACATTTTGATGAGAACCCAAATGATACAAATGTTGCCACACGGTTTGTAGGGGAATCATCCAGAGTCGATTATTTATATGTATTGTTGATCAAGCAATTAGCTCACTTACAAGCAGATTTGACAAATATCAGGGTTACCAGAAATTATTTGATTTCTTATTGACCTTTGAAACATTGCAGTCATTGGATAAGAAGAGCTTGAAAAGTTCTTGTGATAATCTTGAGGTTGCTCTTAAAAAGGATGGAAAATATAACACTGGTGCTAATGAAGTTTATGTGGAGTTGATATTTCTTCAAAATTTCATTACAAAAGAAAATATTAGGCGAGTTGAAATTCTAAAATCTTTAAAGCGGTTTATTGTTTACCCAATGCAAGTATTGCATATAGAGTTCTATCAACTATCCTTGTGACCGTTGCATCAACAAAACAGAGCTTTTCAAATTGAAGCTATTGAAATCCTATATGTGCACTACCATGACACAACAAAGACTCACTGATTTGGCCACGATAGCACTGAAGAATTATGTATTGGTGAAGATTTCTTAGATGGTATTATTGAAGATCTTTTTTATAAAGAAAACTAAAAGAGTGATGTTATTTAAGTGAAGACTATACAACCAAGAATAGGTACGATTCTCGATATTTCCAGTTAGTATGTAAGATATTATGATCCTTATATTATTATAGTTATGTTTATGTAGTGTTTTTAGTGAGATAAGGCCCATTCTAGATTTTGCATAGGCATTCAATTTTGTCGGCTCGGCTCGACCTCTGCTCCTAGCCTTCACCACCGCTACTCCCTCCCTCGTCGTCGCCGAAGGAGGTCACCGGGCTAAGACCAACGACGGACAGCAGCGACGAGGACGTGTGTTGCCTCACTTGGCGTCTCCAACCCATCCATCAGATCCAAGGTCCCGGAGCCGCCATCTTCTCTCCGCCTGGCTTATGTTGACCCTTCGACAACTGCTCGCACTCGTCGCCCCCATGGGAAGGCCCCGGTTGGATCCGACATGGGTGTCGCGGCCAGGGGGCTGCGGCGCCACAGACTCATCTGCCTTGATCTAGATCCAGCCATGTCGGCCCCCTAGCCGACGGGTCTGGGCAGGGCTATCTCCGGTGAGATGATAGCCGGTGGTGATGTGCTCCGCCGTTGGTGTTGGTCCGCGTGGTGACATCTCCGGCCTACGACGATGGCCTAACCATGGATTGTGGGGACACCGAAAGGTCTTTGCGAGAGTTACTCTCTCCAAATTCGGTGGTTGCCTCAGCGGTGAGATTCAATCTATGGACAACGATTTGACGCAGAGAATATGGTTGTACAGCAGTGGTGATCGGCTTTCTAACTCAGCGCATGCGGCTGCTAGGATCGCAGAAAAGTGGTAGCAACAACACATGTTTTACTTCGATGGTAGTGCTTCTCGAATACCTGGTCTCGAGCTCAGGGGGGGGCTAGTTCTGACCCCGACATGGTCATACGTGGCAATGATGATGTTTTTGTGTCGTTATCTTGTTGAAAGCATTGCTCACATATGCTCGGACTAGTTTTTCCGGAGGAAAACCTACACGTTAGCATTTGGTGATTGGATTCAGTGACGGCAACGCTCCTTCCTAACGCGTTGTTTTGAAGAATCTCTTTGTCCTTGTGGTGTCATGAGATAATTGATGCAGATATGGTCATTGTTATAGTGTGTAGATCGTCGATTTGATCGCTTCAGTGTTTTTTTCTTCTCTCTTAGGCATAGCATTGCTTCGAGGTGTGTGTTTATTATGTTTGTATCCACTTGGATACTTCATTTGAGTAAATAAAATCCACGCTCTATCAGAAAGAAAGAAAAAAGGCGACGGGACTTGGCGAGCGCCGGCGGCACAGAACAGGCAGCGATGGCGGCTGGATTTGACGAGCGCAGCCGACGGGGACGGGCTGCACGGGCGGTGCTTGGTGAGGGCCGGCGACAGGGAACGGCCTGCGGTGGTGGCTGGACTTGACGAACGCAGCCCCGTCTCCTCTGCCCTCTTCGGTGCTCCGATCTGACCTCTCTTCTCTGCAACAAGCACGGACCACTGCGCTGCTGCTCTTTTGTGCTATGATCTGACCTATATCTTTCTCGTTTTTCTGCAGCTAGCTGGTTCGTGTATGAAGAATGTCTGGATTTAAAGTATTTGCTCGTCCGGTTGCCATGCTTGCTTCTTTACTCAAGCAAAAAATGTAGAAATAGTGTGGATTATAACTTTTTTTTGTGCAAAGAGCTTGCTTCTTTGTGGGACTCACTGCCAAATTGAAACTAAGATGATTGGATTTTCCAAATTGCTTCTGGCCAATAACTATTAGTATAATTTATCCTAATCACACCGTGTCTTTGACAACTCAATCTAGCCAGTACGGCGAATTGATTTCAAAAAGTCGATCTAAAATTGCATGTCCAGGGAAAATCTCACCTTCTAGCAAAGAGGTCATCATTTTTCAAGTGTATACGTGGATTGCCTAGGGCTTTCCATCAATTTGGACTTTTGATTGCATTGACTAGTACATGAACCTTAATATGATATCGGGGCTAAGGTCTTGAGTTCAAGTTTAGGCTTTCGCAGTTTATTAAAAATTTGCTGCTGCCCCCCTCTGTGTCATAACTTGAGAGAATGTGTACTTGAAGTTCCCCCAAAAACATTGAACTTCAAAGATTGTCGACACCAATTTAAGTTCACTAACATTCACTATGTTTCGTCCAGGCCATGGCAAACATAACATATTCAAGGAGATGTTGACTTCTATTCATGGAGAACTAAAAGTTCCATTTTATTGAAATATATAGATGGGGATAACTGAGAATGATTTACAGCTTCAGTCAGATATACAACTAACAACCATCATTCGAATTTCTCTTCTTGTTCCTTTGACAGAAGGATTTGATCCTTTCGAGACCATCTTGAAGAGAAGATGGAACACAAGCAAAAGTAATGCGGACCCAATTTTCCATTCCCAGAACAATCCCTACATTTGAGAGGCACATGCATGTTAGTTTTGTTTTTGAGAATAATCACAAGTATATAAATTGGACTACAAAAGCATCTCAAAATAGAACCATATAAATTAAAGGCTAAACCATGTTATTAACAATCATTTGAAACATGTGCTTGATATTTTTTTTGTGAGGAGCACAACATGTGACGACAAAAAGGACATCGGGTCAACAAAACAAGGAGAAGTACATGCTATCTAGTCTTCACAGAATATTGTGTTAAAAAAAGTCTTCACATAATATTCTAACGCAGTTATACAATTTCTGACCATGATATGGTAATCATTTATATGTATAGTCATCTTGGAAATTGATAAGAACTTCATATACAGCCAAAAACAACATTGCATTCCTACCTGGGCATAAGATTACTGATTCTTCTTTTGCGAGCTTGCAGCAAAAATCAATGTCATCGTGGATTTCCTCCAAAAGATGTAAGTTCAGTTTCACCTGTTTACATGGAAGTTAATACAGAGTTCATGGCTACAGAAAAATAGTATGGATATTTTTGTAATATGATTTGACCATTAACATTCCACAGTATAACAATAAAAAATAGACAAAGGATATCCAGATGACTAGTCCTAGAATAACTTTAGCTCTCGTCGTTATGAAAATACATGCATATTCAAAAATAACTACAGAAAATGTAATTTGATTTTGAATTAATTATTTTGGATGCATTTTGGTCCCAAATTAATCCTATAAAAATAAGGTTATGATTGTTGACACTCCCTAAGATTTTTTTTACTTCACAAAATAGACTTACCATTACAAACATCGATCCTTCTGGCTTGTGAGGACATGTAATGTATTTGTTTTCCTTTATTTGTTTATAGCATATCTCCGATGATTCCTTTAGCAGACCAATAATCCCCTTAAAGAAATATTCCTTTGTGTTCTCAAGAATCTGAGGAAGAGCTGCCTGAACAATTTGATAGTACAAAAAACCACAAGTAAATCATGTGAATCATAAGAGAACAATACCATCAAGGATATCAAAATATGAAATTCTTAATAAAATGCTATACTCATAGTACAGTGTATATATTTTCTAAAAGAGGTTCCAATATACTGCATATACTTGACCAAAAGAATATGGCATGCTCATAGTGCAGGTATATCTTCTAAGAACAGTAGTTCTATTCAACAGTTGGTTCAGTTTTTTTGTTTATTTATTTAACGAATCAAAGCAAACAGAGGTAAAATAACTACAAATGTATGTGTTTGACTTTGACTTTCAAACTTGTAATTAAAAAAAAAACGGTCATTTGACATGCACGTGGGCTACCTACAACATAAGGACCGGAGCAAAATAGGACAAGGAGGAGTAAATACCAAAGACTGACCTGAATGAAGGTTGCTGGGTCCGTCGAGACATTAAGGTAATTCGTAATAGATGTAGAGATCTACCAAAAAAATTCAGTACAAATTTAGCAACATATTGTACTAATTAATCCCCGTAGTAACATATGAAAAGAATGATAGAGAGTTAAGTACCTTAGTTTCCTGTAAAATATTTCTGGGGTCGTACACAGCTACCCATCCAAGCCGCCATCCAGGCACTATCCATGACTTGGACAGAGACCCTATGGACAGCACAGGGGTTGTGTGCCCAAACACACCCATTGGGATGAACGGGGCGTCGCCCAGAACCAGCTTGCCGTATACCTCGTCAGCAATCACCAATATTCCGAGCTTTTTCGCCACCTCCGCGACCTAATTGAACAACATCAGTCAGTATGCGATTGGCAAACAGAATTCAGCAGGTGCACTGAATCCATATTCAGCGAGGCAAAGGATGGATGTAAAACCTTGGCCAGATGCTCGTAGGAGTAAACGCTGCCACATGGGTTGTTCGGGTTTATGATGACCATCGCGGTTGTGTTCTTGTCGGCGATGGATTCCAGCGAGTCGATGTCGATCTCCCACCCCTTCTCGGGGATGAGGTCGAAATGCCGAACCTCCATCCTGTTGAACGCCGCGCGCGCCTCGTAGTTTGGGTAGCCTGGCCTGGGGAGCAGAATGTTGGCGCCGGCGGTCTGGGCCAGCACCGGGATTATGACCTCGATCGCCTGAGTCCCGCCGGCGGTGAGGAAGATGTCGTCGGCCGATAGCCTGTACGGCACGCCCTTTGACAGGTGCTCTGCCACGGCGCTGTTTTTGTAAGGTGGGAGAAGGTCAGATTTCTCAAGGGCATAGGGAGGAGGAACAGTGGACGGACGGACACGTGAAAGCGGCACATGCGCATGCATAGATTACGGCGCGACACGACACGCGAAAAGGAAATTGTTCTTGTGTTGTTGTTACCTTCGTGCGGCGGGGAGGCCGACGCCGGCGGGGTAGCAGTTGAACTGCCCGGTGCGCAGCGCGGCGACGACGGCGTCCTCGGCCTCGACGGCCGTGCGGAAGGCCGGGAACACGGACGGGTCCCCGTGGGCCAGCGGCAGCACGGGCCGCGGCCCGTTCTCCTGCACGCTCGCGCTGATCTTGTACCGTATCGCCCGGATGCTCATGTTCGCCCCCGTCGCCGCCAGCACGCCGTCCTTGGCCCCCGCGAAATTCCACTTCACCGCCTCCTCCTCCTCCTCCTCCGGCGCCGCCGCCGCCGCCGCATGGCCGTTGCTCTCTCCGTTCGCAGCGCCCTCGCCATGGCCGTTGCTCTCGCCGTTCGCAGCGGCGTCAGCATGCCCGTTGCTCACGCCGTTGGCGTCGGCGGCGTCGGCATGCCCGTTGCTCTTGCCGTTCGCAGTGGCCTCCCCGTGGCCGTTCGCAGTGGCCTCGGCATGGCCGTTGCTCTTGCCGTTCACGGCTTCGGCTCCGGCATGGCCGTTGCTCTTCTTGCCGTTCTCGGCGACGGCCTCGGCGTGGCCGTTCGCGGCGGCGCCGTCGCTCTGGTGTACAGTCGCCATGAGGAAACAAGGACGAGGAGGAGGAGGAGGAGGAGTAGCGCTAGGAATACTAGTGGTAATAGGAAACGAGTTCGGGACGGATTGAATAGCGGTGATTGTCTGTCCTATATAGCCGTTGCTCTGACCGCACATGAACCGGGGCGGCTTCTTCCGGGCCGGGGCTGGGGCTGGCAGCAAGAAGCACGCACGCTCTGGCACGCCGCTGCCAGCTGACGGGCGTGGCCGTTGCGGCCTGTTACCATTATCCCCGGCCTATTTCTGGCGCTCCGTTTTGGTTTTATGTAAGTACCAAGGAGTGCACTACTGGCGACGCTTATCCCTCTTTAATAATTTTGAGAGAAAAAGGGAAAAGGATCGGGACGCACGAACCATGATGCTTCTCGACTCACCCGATGCTGATTGGGTTCAGTCAGTGACACCCACTCAGTTCCGTTCAAAGTATACATCGCTGAACTGAACTCTCCTACTCCACTGCAGGCAGTTTTTGGGCAGTGCTGGCACACATCAAGCTAAAAAAATACTCTACCTAACTCGGAATGCCCAAAGCCAGTGAGGAATGACACACAGGGCACATGCTATCTCTTTCTTTTGTTTGATAGCTAGCTAGCTAATAATTATCCGGCGCGTTGTAATGGGATCATTAATATTTTTGTACGCAATGACCGTGATTACATACCAAAAATGGACTTTGGTTGCCAATTGACCCAGCAGTCTCTTTAAAAACAGTCAGCACTTATTGACTTACCAGAAAAAGAAGTGGTTTCATTTGGTAAATCGATAAATGGAAAAAATCAGAGATTAAAGGGAAAATCAGCACGGAAAGGAAAGTGGGGAGCTAAATACTGGTGGTGAAATAGGAAACATCACGTCTTTTTTTCTTTTTGAAAATAGAGAAAGAATTATAAAAGAAGAGTAATGTTATCTGGCGAAGGTTAGCTGTAAGGGGGATGGAAAGCGAATGCTTTTCCTGGCAGTTTTAGTTGCTCACGGGATCAAACGGTGGCAGTTTAAAACGAAAATTGTCTTCTTCTGAATAAACTGTCATGTTGTTCTGAAAAAGTTGTCATCACTTCACAACTAATACTGCCGTCGTTCAAAACGTCACCACCTCCTAGTGAACGTTCGTCAGCAAAGAGGCGTCCTAAAAAAACTGTAGCATTTGCTTCGGTAATTAATTCTATTTTGTGTTAAGAAAATTAATTATATTTTGTCTGTTACTACTCCCTTTGACAAGGTGATGGTTGGGAAAACTTGCAATCCCTTCGTTCAGCGGTCTAGTGAGCTGGTATTGGATCACACGACGGCATCAAGTCTGGCTTGCCTCGTATTCCTGCTGCCAACCTCCCCCCGGATGCGGAAGGGAATAAAAAAGGGGGGAAACTCCCGCAAATGCATGCAGAAAAATAGCCGGAAGGAAAGACGAGTTAACTGCAGCCAGATTTGTATCGTCTTGGGGGCTACTCATGGCAATATATGCGTGTGTGCGCGATGGAGTGCACCAGAAACAGAATGTACTACCCTTGCACGGCAGGCTTGGCTGGCGAGGTCGGTCTAATGATCCGCCACGCTTTTGTGATGGATGGCGCTGACGACGGAACCTCTCGTCCATGCGTTGCCTTTTGGAGTAACGGCAAACCCACTAGAGAGGGAGGAGGAGCGAAAATCCATATCTGAGCTCGGGCTCAGCTGCTCCTGCTGACGAAAAAAATAAAAACAAATACTAGAAAAATTCAAAAAAATCCAAATTCTTTTTGTGTGGTAAATATTTTGATGCGCGACGTTCGCTCCAAATTTCAAGTTATTTGGACATCTGAGCAGCTCTCGGTAAAAAAAGACAAATTGGGGTCACAAAAGTTCGTGAACAGTAAACCTTTTTTACAGACCCCGATTTGTCTTTTTTGCCGAGAGCTGCTCAGATCTCCAAATAAATTGAATTTTGGAACGCTCCTCACGCGTCAAATTACCTACCACACAAAAAAATGGAATTTTTTTAATTTTTTTATTATTTGTTTTGATTTTTTTCGTCGGCACGGGTGCAGATGCACCCGAGAGCCGAAACGCCGCTCTCGAGGAGGAGTTCTTAGAGTTCATGACCCCATCAGCACGCTATTGATCGAAAAGTTACTGCCGTCATCGTCCGATTGTGCTCCGGCCCGGCTGTGTGTGTGAGAGAGAGAAACTGTGCACGCGTGCGATTAACTTCCGCTCTAAAAAAAACTTCCGCTCTAAATCATGTTGTAGACAACACGAAATAATGCGAAACTGATGTGCAGACATAACTGCACACACGACATGCAGCCGACGCTCATATCCAATGGTGTACCAGTGCTGCTGCCGTGCATCCGATGGCGTGGTCTCCAGCGTCGTCCATGAATCGTGTGTGTAGCGGCGTGTGTATAGCAGGTTTCGAATAGTATATACTCCCTCCATTTAAAATAAATGCTTTAAGCTTAATATAACTTTGTGTTAGGGCTAATACAAAGTTAAGACAGTTATTTTGGGACGGAGGGAGTAGTATAATTAGTTTTTTTTAATAATGTAGCCATAGAAAGCGTGCAAACCCCACTCCCTGCAGAGTGGAGTAATTGACAAAAAACTATCACATTTGGGGTTCCGTCCCACTGAACTTCCACATTCAAAAGAGTGATCGGAAACTACCGAATT
Organism: Hordeum pubiflorum; assembly: GCA_000582825.1. Classification (NCBI taxonomy): domain Eukaryota; kingdom Viridiplantae; phylum Streptophyta; class Magnoliopsida; order Poales; family Poaceae; genus Hordeum; species Hordeum pubiflorum. The sequence continues at coordinate 10,826 of CBMN010764283.1, forward strand.
TTTAAATTTTGTGACTAGAAACTATCAAGTCGTGTTGATGACCGATTTAGCCAATTTAAACGTGTTTCTGACAAGTCTGGCCCACATGGCACGTACATGACCGCCTTAACGGCTAACGACACGCGCCTGCCAGCTGTTAGTGTCGCGGTCGGGCGCACCTGGTCGGTCCAGGTCAACCTGGGCCGACCGGCTCGCCCCTCCCTCATCTCTCACTCTCCCCCGAGCTCTGTCTTCTCTATCCCTTGCCGGCGGCGGTAATGGCGGCGGTGGATCCAAACTCCGGCAGCGAATCGTTTGGCGGCCTATGTCCTGACATCGGTGGCGGCGTTGGCAACTTCTTCGAGGTCGATAACTGACTAGGCAGCACGAGCTTCGCGGCGCAGCAGCCTGTCCAGCTTGAATCTCAACCATCCCAGAAGTTGGCAAGGTCGGCGACGGCTCTACCACTGTCGACGACAAGAAGTGCACCTCGAGGCCGACGCAAGCTTCCTCGTCCTGCGGGCGATGGCAGGTACATCAGCTCATCTTTCTTTGTTTATTTGTGATTGTTAATTAGTAGGAATTTTAGGCCAGTTTCCAGCATGTATGATAACACTCTTAAATACAAATTGTTAGGAAATTCAACATTGTGGTTTAGGGTGTAAGAACCTGAAACATGTTTTCTGTCAGAAAGTGAATATTGTGCATGCTGATTTTGTTAGAATTCATTCAATCTGTGTGCAGTATTGATGACCCAAAGTGGGCAATTTGGTTCCATTTTTTCTAAATGACAGTTATTCTGCATTCATTAAGAAGAAAAGAGTTGCTCGGTTAATTAGGGAAAACCAAGCGAAAACCAGATTGCCCAGTTAATTATGGAGAACCGGGTGAAAAACCATCACAACCACTCAGCGGCACACATAAAAAGCCCACGCACTCCACTCCAAGAAGGGCCTCGGTGATACAACACACATGCGGTTCCATTTCCATGCAAGAGATTCCATGGTTAGAAATATGTACCAGTCAGACATATCATTTGTGACTATGCTTTCTCTTATTAGGAGTGAGGGTTGTGGTGCTGATGAGTATATGTACTATGTTAGTGATGAGGATAAAGGAATAGAAGACTTAGAGAAAATCTGTTCTGAAGATTATATGTACATTATTCCCTGTTGCAAGACCAAAAAGAACACCAGCACCAGCCCCTGGCTCTTCTGCTGCGTCTGCTCCAGGCCCTTCGGCATCAGCACCAACCCCTGATGCTGGAGTTAAAAGGGGTAGGTTGGTGTTAGTTAAGTAGCCTGGTGGTTGATAGAAGTTAAGTTTTCCCTAGAAGCTACCAGAAAGATAACTTCTCCCTCGCCTTTAAAACCACCCCTCAAACCGTGTACACTCCACTTCTCAACTCTTCCCATTCTTCCGCACTACAACTCATTCATCTTCAAAAACCCACCTTTCTTCCAAGCCTGGAGATGGCATTTGGCGACTACTGGCATAGGGCCCTTGAAGAGCTTTGCGCTGGCGACGCCAAGAAATTGGCATACACGCGCGAGGTGACCACTTGGTTATGTAGCCCTACCATGCTACAGAACCAAGCGCGTGTCGTGCGGGCCACCGCGAACTCCGAGGAGAGGAAGTGCTTGCTGGACCTCCACAGTCCCCTCATCGAGAATCTCATCTGGGTGATGCGTGAGGCCAGGGATTCGTCTGATCCATTCCAGTGTGCGGGCTAGTGCATGTATCAGGATCGCCTAAATCTTCATCAGGTGTATACCTTGGCTGAGTGCGTCGTGTCGATGCTCCCTCTCATGCACATGATGGATGGAGCGTCGCAGATGCAGGAGGAAGCGGTGCCGGTCATGGAGCAGTCGTCGATGCAGGAGGAGGCAACCAGCTCATCTACCAAGAAGAAGAGCAAGGCGAAGAAGTACGGCGATGTTCCAGTCTGCCATTTCGAGCGTATTCGTCGCCCATATGGAGAGTGAGGATGCATAAATGGAGACGGAGTAGCCACTGAAGACACTGCAGTACTATTGCACTTCTTCTTTTATCTAGCATCAAGTGTTTTTTATGTCAGCTTGAACTATCTATGTGTGTGTTTGTGATGTTGTATGGATGCTTAGTTGGTCATGAGCTATCTATGCGTGTCTTAATCTACCAGTGTGGATGCTCATTTAGTATTTGTGATGCTATCTCGATGCTATCTGAATGTGTTTACTTTGCTGAAATTGTCTGAATATATCTAAATCTATGAAATATATCTGAACTTTGCTGCATTTCTCTAAATATATCTGAGAATGTTAATCATCACAATTTGTAACCAACTTTGACAATGAACTATATCAATAAATTAGCACAAGTTTCAACACATTCTGTCTGTTAACTACAACACATCTACAACCCTTCCAGGAGCAGTCAAATCTCATGAAATCAAGCACTGAAACACTACACCTCACTGTTACTTCTCCAATGCCACACTACACCTTCACTTTCACTCCTCCACTTAACTACTACGCCCACACCTATCCACCTCACTTATGCCACGGTCCATATCTCCAGAACCTCACTCACAACTCTCCTCCTAGCTCCAACCATGGCTGGTTCTTCCTCTACACCAGACCCATGGCTCAAGCCATTCCTAACTGGCAAGGGATGGGTCGCCATGTTTCTTGGTTTGGCATGTGGCGATCAAGACCTCTTACTCGACTACATGAAGGTTGCCATGAGATACACCAGCGTCCAAGGGCTAGTAGATGCAGCAGAGGAAGTGGGGAAGAAGGTGACGACTAAGGAGAAGCAGCGCATGGACCAGCGCTATGGAAACCCAGGTAAGGGGATCCTACCCATGACATGCCGCTATGGGCAATGAAGGAGGAGGACTCCGCTGATGTCAGGCAGAGGCAACGGTGGGCATTCCACCGCTATATCGCTCCGACACAAGCTACGTCTCAAGCTAAAGAAAAGGTGCAACAAGAGGATAAGGACTTACAGATCGTCACCCCGTCAGCACTGCAGGATCGCTGTCGTCCTCCTCCCATCATCGTCAACGATGAAGATGAAGAGGAGGTGCAGGAGCTGCCAAATCATACCCAAGTCAAGCAAGAGGTACGACGCTCAGGACGCTTAGCAGGGCAGGCACCTAAGTGATTCTGAATCTGAAACAGAAAGTTACAGATTCAGTTTCATCAGTTATCGTCAGTGTCAGTTTCTTCAGTTTTGTTAGTTTCGTGAGTGGTTGTCAGTGTTACCAAGTCTCAATTTCAGTGACTTGAAAACTATTTGTGCTATCTATGTAATGCTATCTAAATGGTATGTAATATATATGTTTGGATGTTGTTTAAATTTCATGCGGGATTTTCAGATACTCATAACTAGCTTTCAGCAACAAATTGCAACCAGGGGATGCAACCATTAGGATAAAATAGACAGAAATAAAATTCATCATACTTAGATAATATGTTTTTTAACTTAGGATCAGGGCCATTACACCTAGCATAATCTTAGATAATATGTTTCCCCAACAATTATAGGCCAGGGGTATTACAACAGCCCACACCCCAACCAAAATGATGTGAAACCATAGGCAGTTCATAGGAAGTTCATAGCTAATATTAATACTAAGGTGCATATCTGCATTAGATTGCAGTCCTAGGCCAGTTATATATATAGGCCTCATATTTACTTACCAACCATATGCACTTCACTCATCCATGATAACTTCTTTGATCTTGTCTAGCTTTTCCTTGCACCCATGACCAACCTTCAGGAGCTCAGCAGTGACATGCTCCAGCTTCTTCTTCTCTTCTTTAAGGAGGTCTCTATCCACCTCTATCTCCTTCATGTCCTTCCATGTGTTCTGGATCATATCAACTTGAGTCTGAATAATGCACCTCTGTTCTTTTTTGACCTTAAGCTTCTCCATTTGAAGCTCAATATTTGCCTGCTCCTCCAGTTGCTTCTTCTTCTCCTTCAGTTCATTGATTGCCTAGCTAGTGTAATCCATGTCATGAGCTTTCATTCCATCCTGATAATCAAACAAGATGGATACATCATTAACAAGTTGGATGTACCGATTGCCCAATGTATCAAGTTCCTTCTTCAGTTTTGCCACCTCTATCTAATGAGCCTCATTGTCCTGGACTCTACCAAGGTTCTGCTCATGATACATATCCCAGAGCTTGGTTAAGCACTTTTGCAGAATTACAGGCCAAGGGGCATCTAACTACTCCACAATACCACAGTTCACAAAATCCTGAAAATTCAGTCAAATTGACAGTGAGCTTTATTGTTCTGTAACAAAAAAATTCAGAAGAACAAATCATAAACCCTAATAATACATAGCTACACTAGATAGCTCTATAATAAAATTACAAAACCTTGCTCTGTTTCCAGTGCTCTAACTATAATTACAGAATTCAGACAGAGCAATGTTATTACAACAACAACAAAGCCTTTAGTCCCAAACAAGTTGGGGTAGGCTAGAGGTGAAACCCATAAGA
>CBMN010764298.1:0-10740 GCA_000582825.1 Hordeum pubiflorum
TATTGTAAACATAGGTGAATATGGAATGAATACTTCATAAATTATCAATACGTTGGAGACATATCACCCTCCATTCTTGAAGAACGACAAATAACAACGAGAAGAAAGTTACAACGGTAGGAAATAAAAGTAGATGAACACAAAAGTGTAATTGATATATTGATTTGATTGGTGTTGTCCAATCATATGTCACCTCTCATCTATTTATGAGGTGGTTGGACTTCCCGTACAAGGAAAGGAGTCCAAATTCCGTCCAAATCTTTTCAAAATTCACCGAACTCGGGTATAGGTAAGTCTAAGACAACAGTTTGGTTTTTGGGTCCTACATGCTACAAACGATCTCACATGAAAATGATCCCAAAAGAAAATTTAATTGTTCCAAGAGATGAGCAACTTTCGTGTTGAACATTTTTCGATTTGAGGCCACCCCGAGGGCCTAATTGCTCACACATTGGACCACACACCCATGAATATGTGTCTGGGGTCGGGCGTCATATTTTGGTCCTAGTCAGACTGTAACTTTTGCATATGAACTCAGATTGAAATGACATATATCAAAATCAATAACCTCAAGGAGATGAAGACAATCCTTATAGAGCACTCCTTCATCTGAGATCGTCTTGGAGGAGTAATCAGTCGAACAGTGACCTGAACCACGAATCTGTTGTCATTCTACTGCAACAGTTGTACTGCAATGATGAATACCTTAAAGCAGGTATAATGAAATCTCAGAACTCTGTACATAGCTTCGGCCCCTAAGATGAAACCGGATGGCGATGACCCAAATATCAAAGTTGCTCAACTCAGTGATACGACAAATTCTCATGTTGAAAAACTTTGCATTTAATGCCATCTTAATTGCATTTTGTACTGTGCCAAATGCTGGTGTCAATATGGCCGCAGCGCGGCGACCACATCGTCTACCGCGACTGTGAGATCTGGATCCTGCCCCCGTCGTCCATATCCTTGCCGGAATTCTTTTCTTTGCGGGATTTTCTTGGTCTGTCGATGATTTCGTGGTTGGGCAGGATGCAAATCGTGACGAGGTGCCCAAGGACAACGCGGAGATCTTCTTGAAGGTCATGTTCTGGAACGTGGACAAGGCCGAGGAGGCGCCTCTAGTGTTTGTATGCATCTGCTCCCCTCTCCCGAGCCGCCTCTTCTTATTCAGACTGGACACTTTGATAAAGCATCATGATTAATTTGAGGCTTTTGTGTGCTGAATTGCTGTGTTTGGTTCAAGTGATAGCCTGATAGCTGTGTTTATGCGTCCTTCGAATATGTGTTGAGAAGTTTAATAGCATCACTTATTTCTAGATAGAGCATGAGCTTACATATTGTTATTTCTTTTTAAAATCATCGAGCGTCCAATATGTTAATTCCTTTCACTATAAGTGAGCAATTGGTTAAGTGCACTAGGGGCATCTGCATTCCTGTGCAAGTAGTTCCTAGGAAAAATTCTTTAGATGGACTGGGGAAAAATTGATTAGTCCCTCCTCCAGCAACTCTTCAACCGTTTAGGAGGTTTGGTATGTAGGGACTAAGCTCACCAGGAAGGAAACTTTTAGTGCTTGTCCTCCATTATGGTTCTTTTGGTAGTGAGCAGAGTTATAAAATATGTATTGTTAGTTCTATATTAGATGCGATGAAAATTGCCTTGGAGAATCTGCCTATGGAAAAGGTTGAATTTAGATGATAGACAGTTTATTATGATTATCTTGTAGGCTTGAATCATATTCGACTCTTGATAAAATGAAGGAATAAGTGTTACATTTGTGTATGGAAGAGACAATAATGATTGCATTCTTCTTTCTGTTGATTCACCCATTTATTTGCCACTTGATCTGACATGTGGCTTTTCTACATGTTGTATATGAAAGAATATCGATGGGGTTAATTATGTCCATGTCAAAGTCGCGGGACTATTTTTTTTGTAGTAACCACAATGGTCAATATCCCGCCATCGCTTCTCTTGGAACTTTTGCAAAGGATCACACATGTCACAAAAGACAATCTCGGTGTTCTAAATAAAGATTATCCGAGGAAGAATTTCATTTTAGTGTACGAGTTGCTCGATGAAGTTATCGAAAGTACTCCACATTTACCTTTCTTCATACAATATTAACTGCAACCTGTTCTGACCATGTTTTGTGGCCACTAGCGGATTTTAATGTGTGTTTATCAAGCAGTTAGTGTGGTTTTGAAGTGTCTAGTATGATTTATCTGTTTATGAGAAAACCCAACACTATCATCTTCTGGTAGAACTATTTCATTATTTGTGTGTTGAATTGTGTAACTAGGACTTCAGATACCCACAAACAACTTCTACTGGGGCTCTTAAATCGTACATATTTAATGAACCAATCATGGTTGATGTCAGACAGTTGCCACTGCTTGGTCCTGCTGCTATGTTCATGGTAAAACTTTTGCCTATTATGCCAAAGAAAACTTGGATTTAGGGTCTCACTTGACCAAGAAGTGTGCTACTCACTAGTTTTCTTTGTTCATAGTTTAATTTGACAAATTGTCTAATGCAGCAAGGCACGAAGCAGATGTCGGGTACAACTGTGACAATATTTGTTGTTGCTAACGAGCCTGGTGGAAAGAAGTGGGAGGAAATATTTGTTGATATCATTGAGAAAATAACTGCGACATTCAGCTGGAGTGTAAGTTCAGATATATGCATGCCTTGTTGCTGTTTTTTCTTTTCTTCTTCCTAGCCTGAAATCTCAAACATGTTGTTGTTCTATAGTATTAATAGTGATTACTAAGTAGCGCAACTTGATGCCCATAGTTAGTGTGGTTAGTTGATTCTCTTTATTATCAAAAATTTCTACTTTATATTTCAGTTTCTTGTCCGACCAGTAGTTGCATGTGACATGCATAAGATGCTTTCTTGTTTCCTCTTACTGTAGAATTCCTAATCAATGGGATTGGGATGATATGACCTTTTGGGGTACTTGCACTTTGTGAGGCACCACATATGATGATCCTACTCACGAGTACTTAAATGGTAGTTCATTTTGTTAGTTTGCTTATTGTGATATAACTAGGATGAATACATGCTTTGTTCTAATGCAACACTAGTACTTTAATGTGCTTACCATCTACTATCTGAATTTTCATTATACAGGGTTATATACTTACTTATGAGATTGATGGAATCATCCAAATGAAAAGTTACCTTCGTGAAAATCCATAGATATGTCTAGCTCTGAATGAGGATTTGGGTATTGGAAAGAGTAGCTCTTCTACACATGGCATGTATGTTAACTTTTCTTCCGATGTAAGAAAATTTTGTGCTAGTACTTTAATGGACTTCCAGATGTCTATAAGCATGACCTGAATTTTATGTTTCTTTATTGTTCTTAATCCTTTTCCCATAGTGTTGAAAACATGATACACTTTATGCTTAATAGGTTATTCAATGGATAGATTTAAGCAATAATATCAGTGGAAACCTTCTATTTGCACTTTGTCTTATCGTACAATTCCTATCTTCACCGAGATTTGCTATTCACTATAAGTTTTTATCACTTGAACAAAGTGAGTTTTAAGTGGTGTTGCTATCATGTAAATTTGATCTGGTTGCCATCATTTTATTTTATTTCATTTTGTTAATTAACAATACTACATGTGCCTGATATAGGATTATAGAAGTTCTTCTCGAGGAGGATCCGTCGTTCTTGATGATTGTAACTTCCATGAGTCGGTGCAGCTTGACAATTTTGACATTGACAGAACTCTGCATTTAGTAAGTATACTTCTACTATGATTTTTTTCCTTTTTTTCAAATATGCATAGCATAAAAAATCAGCAATCGTATTTACCAATGAGTAGATACCACCCGCTGGAGAATTTACAATGCTGAACTAATGGATGACTCAAGAATTAATCCATGCTTCCGTGTAACTGTACTAATTGAAGAAGCTGGCCCATCGGGTTAAGATATTTTGTGTTTTTGAGGTGCTGATAAAATTAATACTTTGATATTGGTGTATCTCGATTCAAGATCTTGATTTATGTTACACAAGCTGAAGTCCTGTTGGAAATACGGGCAGACTTTCCTGCAAATGTCACTGCTAACAAAATCATTGTACAAGCGCCAGTACCCTCTTACACAATGAGGTCAGTTGCAGCTTTATTTTGTCCTTTGGAGTTTTTTGTTTTGTTTTGAGAACTTGTCCAATGAAACATTAATTCTACTTCTGATAATTGGTTAAAGGGGATTCCCCTGCTGTTTCTCCATAGAAATTAATGGATTACTTTACAGGGCAAGTTTTGAACTGAAGCTAGAGCAGTTGGACAGACAACGGATTTTAAAGAAGGAACCAAGAGACAAGAGTGGAATTGAAAGAAGGCAAGTTCCAAAAAGGATTTAATCTTTTCTTTGCTATTGTTTCTAACTCACTGAGTTTGAACTCTACTACATGCACACCCTATTTAGTGATGATTACATGCAATGTAATGTAAACCTTAACTTTTGGCAGATTGTTGGTGGTTCTAGTCATACCCTTTGTGCAAAGCTCACATTTTCCCAGGAGTCACATGGTATGCATTTGACTGCCTATGCTCTTAGTGACTAACCTGTTTACTACATTTTTGTACCACACATCATTCTGGAGTAGAGGAAATCTCACAAAGGAAGCCACGCCAGTAAACATGAATTTCACTATCCCTATGTAGAATGCTTCAAAGTTGCAGGTAAGACCATCTGTTGCCAAGTATGTCGTTTGACTGTCAACACCAGTATTATTTGAGATACTTTGCTTAGTTGTTATAATATTTTGTACATTTGAGCAACTGCAATTTAGCTTTGATGCTTCGTCAACACCTTGAGTTTCATATGCTCCCACATAATATATCAAAACCCACATGACTGAACTGTTCTCTTCCCCCCTGTAGGTTAGATATCTTCAGATAACGAAGAAATCCAAACTTGCAATCCATACATGTGGGTGACATATGTGACACGGATTAACTCGAGACCTGTACCTTATGCAATTATTTTGTGCAGACTTGAAGCTTGGACAGAATGACATGTATTGTAAGTCTATAGTGGGATCCCAACATAACTCTGCTCCTGTAGCTTAACTTTTGTTTGTGTTATATTTTCCTTCTCCAATGTGTAGACAATACATGATGTTTGTTTGTATTCAAACTTCTGAGAAATGAATGTATTTCTTGTTCATCTGGTAATTACATACTGAAACTATCTCGCTTTGGAAATACTCCCTCCGTCCACAAATATAAGATGTTCTAACTTTTTCCTGAATGCAATGCATATAGATAGACACATTATTTGTGTTTGCCCACTCATTTCAGTCCGTATGTGACCCATATGGAAATATCCAAAACATATTATATTTGTGAATGGAGGTGGTAGCACGGAAGATGAAACAGATGATGGAATCCATCGTATGGCTAGTGGCTTTTCTTGCATCTACTCCCTTCGTCACTTTTTTGACACTAGTAGTGTCAAAAAATATCATCATCGCATGGTCTATACTTGAGAAATCTAGGAAGAGATAAAATTCGAGAATTACCAAGCTGAAGGAGGGTGACGCTAATACCGTCTACTTCCACCTTTGCATTAACCACCGAATGAGGAAGAACTTTATCCACCGTCTCAAGCGTAACATTAGCTGGATTACGGAGCACAATTTGAAGTAGAAGGTGATTCACCATCACTTTGAAAACTTTGCTAAGAAGGGCCCCTCGCGCAGCATTGACATCAATTGGGGTATCATTCCCACTCCCATTTGTGACCTTTAGGAGTTGGGCATGCCTAACGCGGAAGAGGAGGTGAAAGCTACGGTTTTTGCTATGCCTAATGACAAAGTCCCGGGGCCGGACGGCTTCGCTGGTGCTTTCTTTAAGGGTTTTCTATTTTCGTGCCCCTGGTTCCTTAGTTCACCTCAGTTTTGCCCAAGACAACTAACTTTGCTCACTTTTGCCCTTCGCCCTCCACCACCTGCTCATGAAAGGCCAAACGGAGCGCCATCGTCCAGTCAAAGCCTTTGACTATTACCTCCTGACTAGTGGGCCGGCCTGGTATCCTGATAGGTGGGTCGGCCGGGTGGATGCCCATTTCCGTTTTTTGATTTGGGTTGGTGCGTGCATCCAACCCGCCAACCCATTTTATTTGTGCGCGCCACATAAACAAAAAAAGAGGCACATTCAAACTTAATACTAATTATACATTAAAACGATGGGCAACCGCCCGCCAAAGTCCATTTTTTACATTGATTAAAACATAAAAAACATAATTAAAAGGGCCCACATGTCAGTCGTTGTGTCCTAGGCGTCCTCGTCATTTGAGCCAGGACCGGTCAGGTCCACCAGCTTCAGCGTCGGGCCTGCCCAGGGAAAGGCCGCCTCCCATGCACGAGTTGCGTCATGCGCAGGCTGCGCCACCGGCGGACCTCCTACGCCGTGGACACGATGCTCCTCCTACTCCTCGTCCTCCAAGCGCTCCTCCTCCTCCTCTCTTGCCTAGCGGTCACGATGCTCCTCCTCCTCTCGCTTTGCTCACATGAGGTGCTCGGCCTCCTCGCGCTCGGCCGCCAGGTGGCGCTACCTCAAGTGCTCGAGGTACGCGGCCTCATGCGCTGGGGTAGCCCCGAGCCAGACGGGGGGCGCGCTGACCCACTCTCCTTCATCGGTTGGGGCGGCTATCATGGGAATGATCCTGCCAATAGAACTAGGGGTACGAATGAGGGGCGGAGCCTAGCTACGGCGCAAATGTAACACTCAGATTTATCAAGTTTGGGCCCCTCTTGAAGAGGTAAAGACCCTACGTGTCGTGCCTGGAGGCTTTTGTTTACGCTGGGTGTGTGTGATTACAACAGGGTGCCGAACCCTTGTCACAGAGTTCGTGGGTGGCTTATATATTGTTCGCCAGGACCCGCCTGCTTCATTACAAAGGCAATTAATGCGAGTAACTAGGGGAGTTATCAGTAATGACAACCCTAACTACATCAGTTATAGGTAATGGTAGCCATGACTACCCTTCATGCATGATGTTAAGTCCCTCGACCGTTGCAGCTTCCACGTCGTCCACGTCTCCTCTCTGTCCGAGTGCTGGTGCCTGGCCGAGTGATTCCATGGGTCTGAGTGGACCCAACTTATGCATCCAAGTGCATCCATAGTCCTGAGACTTTAATGACCGTGTGGGGCCCTAGGTGGCCGTGGATGTTTGGTCCATGACCTACCACTAGTAGGTGACCTCATCATTAGCCCTCGAATTGGTTGAGGTTTGATTGGTTGAGTGAAGGACACTTCGGGGTGTCTTCGATGCCTTAGGGGCGTCCGGAAGGCAGCTCAGGCCTCCTTTGAACCGGTTCCAAAATGAAGCCACAACGGATTCTAGATTTAAAGTTTCTGAATAATCGGAATGGTTTGACCGCTATGCGCAGTCGGATGGCATCAGGTTGTCCCTCAGGAGAGGCAACCCAATGATTCATGTGTGAGTCCGTTAGGAACTCCGAGTGACCGCGAAGGAGTGAGGGGCGACCCTCCTTGTGTCCCCCGGGAACTCCTCTAATCACTTATGTGAGCAACCAAGTGAACGGGGACCCACGATGGGTATTCGGTGGACCGATATGCGATGATCTGGACAAGTGGGCGTAGAGTCCACTCGTGCCAATTCACTGCAAAATTTCGCGGGTTTGAAAAATGGGCAACGCGCGTGCGTGTGTGGAAGCGGTTGTGCCGCGGTAGTAGAGCAAGTGGGTGAGGCGCCTCGATTACCACGCTGGAGATTTCGCCACATGCCCTAAAGGCGCTAGCCGTGGGGTTTCGCAAATCTCGTGCTAGCCTGCTGATTGACGGTTGGAGATACGCTGGACCGGCGTATAAAAGTAGCGAGCGAAGGGAGAGAGGGAGAGGATTAGATCTCACTTTCCCCCTCTCAACCCCTCCGTCATTCCGCCAAATCCTTCCATCTTCTCCCATCTTCGACTCGTCCTCAGTGCCGACCCGCCTGAGGGAGATGGCGCATAGCTCGACTGCAAAGGCCGAGCGGGTGAAGAAGGGGTCGCATGAGTCGTCCTCGAGCGTTGGCATGCCTGCTGGGGGGATCCAGGGCGATTGGATGACACCTCGCGTCACCAAGGGTCGTCTGTTGGAGCTGGAGAGCCAAGGGCTCCTGGCCGTCGGGAGTTGGCGGCTGCCAGTGGTGGGGGAGCTTGGGCCGTCTCTGCGAGGGGACGAGCAAGTCCTCCTCGTGACCCATGTTGAGCGAGGTTTCTCTCTGCCCCCACATCCATTTTTGTGAGCCTTTCTTGCTTATTTTGAGGCACAACTTTACCACCTTCCTCCCAACACCATCTCCTATCTGACTGCCTTTATCTCTCTCTGTGAGAATTTCATCTGGTTTCCTCCTTATTGGGGACTTTTTAAGCACCTCTTCACATGCCGCTCAATGACTGTGAAGAAATCCTCTCCGAGAGGGAGAAAACCCATGTGAACCAGCTGTGTGGAGGTCTAGGGATCCAGCTTAGGGGGAAGGTTAGTTTCTCATCAATGTCGTTCCTGGATTCGGTGAAGGGTTGGCAAGACTTCTGGTTTTACTACAAGGACATTGCATTCGCTGACGGTCAGTCGGGCCTCCCGCCATATTCGGACGAGCAAGCGCCGTCCCCTTCCTCCTTGACCGTGTTGAAGGAGGAGAAGACCAAGGTGGATATTCTAGTCATGGCAGTGGTAACCATAGTGAGGAAGGGCTTCAATGGGATGGACCTACTAGAGGTTTTCCTTCAGCGAAGGATCCAGCCTCTGCAGGCGAGGGCCCACCCGATGTGGATGTATGAAGGGTCGAGTGACCCCACTCGAGCTCACTCGAAGGAGCTTGACGCGAAGATGCTGGAAGGGAAGCACATGACCATCACTTCCACATGCGACAATCCTCGGGGCACGAGTGTGATAGTCCCCTTTGACAAGGAGAACCCGCCAATTGAGGTAACCTTTTATTTGTCTTGTCTGAGTGATCTTGTTCTCGTTGCTTAACTTTTCTTTGACTTGGGTGCTCTCCTTTTACTCGGCAGAGCTTCACAGAGATGGTGAGCATGGTGCCAGTTGTTGACTATGTGCCCGTTGACGTGGCGAGCAACACCGAGCATCAGGACGACTCAGGGGATGAAGACAAATACAAGGATGATGATGAGACCGACGGGGACTCGGAAGGCGATCCAGAGGATGGGGACAAGGCGTAATCCTCCCCGTCGGAGAACTTTCTGACTAAGACCCTGTCCAAGGCACACCAAGACCCCGTACCGATGGTGCTAAGGGGGAGAGTGCCCCCAAGATGACTATGTCGGTCCTTCTGACCCGCTGCTCAAAGCGAGGGTGGGGCGAGGCTGTTGAATCATTCGGGATGGCAGCAAAGCAGCCCAAAATCCCAGCGGACAAACCTTAGAAGGCAACTCTTCCGCGGATCAAAGAGAACGTGCCCGTGGCGTCGACGTAAGTGTCCTCATAGCTTGCTCTTTCCTTTTCGATTGATAATTCCGACAGTTGCCCGAATGGTTTTGACATCCCGAATGACTTTCATCGCAGTGCTAATACTACAACCGCTTCACTCGATCCTAATGCTCCGGAGAAGGGTCAAACAGAGGCGAATGCCGTGTCCTCAAGATGTAATCTTTGAACTTGCTTGGGGTTCATCCGTTTGTCGTGTTTTTCTATGTTTCCAATGCCCGAGCGTTCTTGACGGCTTGAAAGGTCGCGTGAGGTGATCAAGCTCGACGGGGACGACAAGGCCGACCCACTGAACCCTTTGGTCAATGCGGACGTCATGATGCAGGGCGCTTCTCCACCCCGAGTGACCAAGACTTCTTCAGCCAAGGCCCTTACTCCAGTTCAGGGTGCTACTCCGAGGGCCGGAGCCACACTCGGAGCTATCTCATTAGCCCCTTCGTCGGCCTCCCCAGTGGCTAACATCTTCATGCTGCATCATGTCCTAGAGGATCAGGTGGGTGCGGGCAAGGAGGCCTTGATCCAGGTGGAGCTGATGAACGGTCGGTTGAAGAAGGCGTGTGATGCTAGCGAGGCTCTGAAGAAGAACGTCTAGGTAAGTACTATCGTAAGTACCAACCTCAGTCGGGAGTTTTGATCTGCATGTAGTTTGTTTTCATTTTGGGTCCCAAGTGCGTTTGCACGGGGCACACCCACCGGGTGTTCTCCAGTTCTTGTGGGGCGCGCTGAGTGCACCCACTGGGTGTATTCCCCGAGACTGCCGTCGACCGTGGCAATCGATAGGAGACTTAGAGTCTTTATAAGCTCAACGTGGACTGTCGGGGTGTAGAACTTGTTGTTGAGCTTGTTGAAGTAGCCGAAATGGTACTTGTCGAAGAGGATGCGATGATGGTCCATGGGCTAGAGCTTCTCAATGTTGATCGTAGGGGTGTAGAACTTGTTGCTGAGCTTGTGGAAGTATCTCGACCATCTACCTTTCTAGTGGGGGGCGCGATGAGCGCACCCACTGGGTGTAGTCCCCGAGACTACCGTTGACCGTGGTAGTCGGCAGGAGTCTTAGACCTATTTGTTTTTGTTTTACTCGAATGGTCGAGAGATTTCTTTCATCATATGCAATTGACATCACTTGTATATTTTTGCTTCCTGTTGCACAGTGTTTATGAGCTTGGAGCCTGACATGACACCATGGAGAAGGAGGTACAGGAATGATATGTATCCAACGTATCTATAATTTATGAGGTATTCATGCCATATTCACCTATG
>CBMN010764300.1:0-10150 GCA_000582825.1 Hordeum pubiflorum
TATTATTGCATATAAAGTATCCAAGATTGATAATATAATAGCATAGAACAATTAAAAATTATCGATACATTGGAGACGTATCAACGTTGACAACACATAATAGTGGTGTTAACCATGACCCATTTTGGATATATAGATGAAATTCCAAGTGCAAGTATGCATATGCAAGTTAAGACCTTATTCCCTAGCCTATTTTCTTAATATTGTTTTTTCTCTAAAAAATGTGTGAATTCTGTCCGAGAAACTAGTGCAACAATTGAGGCTTGCAAGAATCACGTTTAAATTAGCAATTTTTTCCGTCAATTCGATACCAAGGGTCACCTCGCAGGTACTATCTACATCCAAAACTGGATCAAAGGTTATCAAACCCTTTTGGGGCGTTGTTGCTAGGGAAGCATCTTTGCTACCCTAGTTAGCCAACTAGAGTATTTTTTTTTCCAATTTTTACCTTTAGTTTTTACTTTGTTTTTATTTCACAAGTTTATAAAACCAAAAAATAGTATCATGGCTAATAAGCTTGGTTAGTTTGCAACTCCCCGTAAAACTTTTATGCGTGCACCTATTGCACTACCTGATGTTGCAGCTGAACAATTTGAAATTAAACTTCATCTTGTTACAATGATTCAACAGAACCAATTTGGCAATTCAACAACTAAGGACGCGAGTATGCATTTGCACACTTTTACCGAGCTTTGTGATATGACTCGTATAAATATTACGAGTGTGACGCTCTCAAGTTGCATCTATTTCCCTGTTCTTTAAGAGGAAAGGCTAAGAATGGCTTCTGGCTTTGCCTAGAGGAACCATTACTTTCCTGGAATACTAGATGATACCCGCACATTGCCGCTGGAACTATTAACACATAGTTGATGTTTAAAAATATGAGAAAGCTTATGAAACATAGTACAAGTTGATGATAAAGAATTTTGTTTGAAATAAGGGTATTTTACATTTGTGTCCCTAACTCGAACCCACTACTCAGATTTGCCCCTAATTTCGAAGTATGCTTAAATTTCCCCTCTGATGTTAGTTGCACTTACAAAAAATACCCTTCTGTACCGTTTCCGTCCAGTCGAAGTCGTTTGACCGCTATCTAGCCATTTCTTTGACATGTTTACCCCTTTCTCCATGTGCCACTTACTGGTGGGACCCCTCTCAAAAAATAAAATGAAAAAACCCTTTCTCTCACACCCTCTATAGGCCGACGGTTGCCGGCGGTGACCAAATCCCGTGGTGGAGGCACGCCGGGAGGCTACGAGAAGGCCGCCCGAGGGAACCAGGCGATAGGCCTGGCTCTACTACGTCCAGGGATGTGCTCTTCAGACCATATGATCGCCGAAGCAAACATCGGCGACCATTCTGCGGCAGCTCCCGGGGCGCAAGTGGGGTAACCACCATGCGAGGGCGAGAGGGAGGGGAACCGTCTGTGTGACATTGATGAGCTCACTAGGAGCACGATGGCGACGCCGCTAAGGCTCGGGGAAGACCGAAGTGAGGACTTCAACGATGGCGGCCATGGCAGAGCTCGGAGCTCATGGGGAAGACGACCCAAGGACATGGAAATTGCTATGCTAAAACCCTAGTCTTCTATGGTGCATCAAGATGCCATAGGAGCCGCTGGAATTGGACAGCATGCTTCAACGGCGTCGAATCAAAGGCTGCGGTCCGATCTCGGAGGCGGGGAAGATGCGTCATGGCGCTCCGTGCAAGACATCTCTGGTTGAATTCATAGGCTGAGAGGACGTGGTAATGGCATACGAGCTTCCTGGCGAGGTGGCGGAGCTTCGGGTTGCCATTGGCCACGTGCTTGACAGACGCCGACGACGGGGCGCTCTCTGGCGTGTTTGCGTGAGAGTGCTAGAGGAGGGGAGAGAAATGAGGGCGAGCGACGGAGAAAGAACGAGGGAGAGAGGATTGCGGCGTCAGGGAGGCCAGCGGTGGAGGCGGCACCGGTTCGGCATTCTCGCCAGAGTTGAGAGCGAGTGCCCATCAGCCTGTCGTTCGGCTAGGAGAGAGAGGTGAGAGAGATTTTCCTTTTTATTTTTCCTTTTTTCTAGTTTGGACCCACTTGTAATTGAAGGAAAGAGAGGTGAGAGAGAGAGTTTTGCTTTTTTTTCTATGGATGAGGGTCCCACATGTAAGTGTGTGTGAGAGAGGGGGTGAGAGAAAGGGTTTTTTCATTTTATTTATTGAGAGTGAGTCCCAGCCGTAAGTGACACATGGAGTCAAGGGCAAAATGTCCGGCAAACATTGAGATGGCGGTCAAAGACCTTTGACGTGACAGTAACGGCATCGAAGGGCATTTCTATAAGTGCACTTAACGACAGAGGGGCAAATTTGAGCATGTTCTAATTTAGAAGCAAATCTGAGTAGTGCGTTCGAGTTAGGGACACAAATATAAAAGACTCTTGAAATAAATATTGTTTAGTGTAATCGTCTAAAGAAAATTTGATGAAAAGGCCAAAAATGAGTGTAATTTTTGTTCAGTTAATTTGTTACCTTGACAATATATTAGCTAAGCAATATGGGACGCGGATTTTGGCTCTAGGGAGCATATGCTCCCTAATGAACAGTAAAATCAAAATAAATAGTAAATGAATTTTAAAAATTCTGTTTTTTTTTAGATGTTGATATTAGTGTGGCAAGTGTGTTTGACAATTTTCATGCCATACGGGGTAGTAGTGCTTTGTCGGCGAAAAAGACAAAATTAAGTGTAACATTTGGAGGTAACACTTGAGATTCGATTTTTTTTTTTTTTTTGCACAGGTCAAAATGCTTAAGTTTTTCACCTGCAAATTTGCATGTACCCTTTGGGTGTGACGTTGTAAAATTCATTTTTAGCATGTAGGAGCATGTGCTCCCTAGAGCCAAATTGAATATCCGAGCAATATGAGAGAAAAACAAAGTTGAGTAAACAATAGAGACATTTCAACCCTTGGCTAAGCCTAAAACAGTGATAGAAACTATAGATGTGCATTCATAAAAAAAGAAGTATTGCTCGCATAGAAAAATAAAACGCAAGTTCACTCATAATTTGAGTTTCTATATAAAAAAATAAGGTCAATTAAATCACCAGGCTCAATGTTGAGCAAATCGTTCTCGCCAGATCAACCATGTGCAGTGTACTGTAACCATTTAGCACAATATACCCAGGTAGCTCTAATTCTTTTTATTTGTCTTGTCTAGTGCGCAACCATGCATGCTTCGTCGTTAGGTAAAGCTTAGTTCCATCATAAAAAAAGCTTCATTAGCTAACTGCGTGTATGTAATGGAACCAGAATGGAAATAAAGTTTGCATGGGAACAGTGGATTCTTTAAAAAGGAAAAGAAACTTCCATAAACATAGAGGGTGCACTCCAATTCCAATCCAGAACCTGACTAGAGGGTGCGCCACAGTATTGGCCTCTACACAGAATTACTACAGGTCATAGAAAATGTTTAAATAGCTCATGATAGGCTAAGCGCTTCAGCTGACCTAATCTAATAATCCACAATGACCGGTTAAGAGAGAAAAACATAGAAGTTAGCCGGAGCTCTTCGATTCTGGTGCTTCCGCTGCTGCTTTGGAGAGCTCAAGTGAAACAGGACAGTGATCACTTCCATAAAATCCTGCCATCATGAAAGTCCACGAATTGAATCAAGGCAAACACACAGACACCTCGCATGAGATTCATGTCACCATTGACTTATTTTTTCACATGAGAAACAGTTGGACATACTAATGCCACAATAAACTACTCCCTCCGTCTCAAAATAAGTGTCGCAGATTTTGTACTAAGCTAGTACAATTTTTGTACTAGATCATCGACACTTNTTTTGGGACGGAGGGAGTATATGGTCTTAGGTGCCAAGCAAACATTATAATAAATGACTGAACCTGTTGCATCTTTTAGAATGATTACGGATACATGAACACGGTTGGGAACTTGATATGATTATGTCGAGAGAAAAGTATGCACTTGGGTACATATTTGTCAGAACTCCAGCATGAAGTGCATCATCTTTTCAGATGCACATACAATGAACAGACAATAAATCAAGAAGGAAAAGTACCAGTAGCGCTTAGGCAGTTTCAAATCTATTTGTATTCGTTTTCTATCCCTCCATGTTATCTAAAAAGCAAATTACATACTCAACTCTAATTTTCTTTATTTAACATTGAATATATACAGCCAACACATGGTCCAACCCCCCTTAGTTATTTGCAGCTGATGATAGGCACATAAAATTAGAATTTCAGAAAGGCCAGAGGTAACATATCACAGTTATATAATTTATCACCACACAAAGAAAGTTGTGCAATACAAACCTTCCAGTTCAATTCCATGGCCATGCATTTCACATGAAACAATTCTGTCCTTCAACCCTTCTGAAACAACAAAATAGTCAATCCGCATTCTCTTTCCTCGGTACCTGGAGAATATTAAGCAATACATCAGTCCATATAGAAAAAGATGAAAAACATACACTCCAGCATTGGCTGTCATATGTAGTAATTACGAAAGAACATTGCTTATACAGCAGAACATTAATAATCAAATTCATGCTGTCAATTTCTTTTATAAGTTCCTCAAATAAAATCAGATTGCTGAGATGGTGGCTAATTTGTTAACGGTAAACATTATTGGACCACATCCTTACAAATTAACCATATATCTATACAATAGGGATCAAATAACTCAGCACATACATATAAAAGAAGAGCAGATATGTTTCAATAATACAGGGATAAATTTCGATAAGCAACTGAACACTATAATTAACAATCTAAAAGTAATACAATCATGGAAATATTTCTTACTTCCCAATTGGATTCCCAGACCAAGAGAAGCCACACTCCATGTCCTTTTCTTTGTGCAGGTATCTGTAAGCATCTACTAGCTTTCCCCTATATATATACAAATGGTAGTCCATAAGGTGGTATTCAAGATTATAAAGATTAATGCTTCTATGCAACCAACTTTGGCCTTCTAGATTTCTATCAACATGTCTTATTCATCACTCATTGGTTTATAGTTATGTTTTTCAGACCTGTTCTATAAAAAGTCTAGACAAAGATGACCCGATAGTTCAAAAGTCATCCTTTTTGTGTGAGCAAAAATCTTTGATCCATTTTGAATTTACATATTACACTGATTAGTAAAGTACTTATAAACAAACTTACTGGTTGTAAAAGCAATATCTATACGATGATATGAGAATTGACATAGAAATACTTCCAATAAATTATAGTACTATTAGTATTACAGCAGAAAATTGTGCAATTTTACTTTTTTGTAGTTTCGAGACCATGCCGATTTCAGAAGGCCACATATATGACTTTGAAAGGTTACTTGTTGTTTGTCAGTGACATATATCATATCTAGTTATTCCTTACCATGAATACTTCATAGATTCGGCAGTGCAATATATATGCTGGTGTTTTCTTCCGATCAAGATGCATTTGTAGATTACAGTGTATATCAAGCATGATGGATACTGATTCAGGACAAACATATCTAGTTATTCCTTACCAAGACTACTTCATCGATTTGTCAGCACAATATATATACTGGTGTTTTCTGCCGGTCAAGATGCATTTGTAGATTATATACATTGCCCCAGTCATGTTGAACATTTACCTTACTGGAGTATTGAAACAATAATCTTTTATGTTTTCATGACCACAATTCCACAAGATTCACATTTGAGATGCTCATTATGGTATGTTTTAAATAGGATGTTAGTACGCTCCAGCCATATATCAATGTGGGGCCTCAGTTGAGAAAGAACGATGATGGCTAAGGACTTCAGGTAGACTGAGCATGCAAACTAAGTTAAAAAGTTGCATGTATTTGTTCAAGGATGGCTTCTGTTTGAGAAATGGGGGAGTGCTCTATCAAAAGAAAAAGAAAAAAAATGCTGATATATATAGTTTACACCTACTGTGACAATATATTGCTGAAGCGCTGTCTCTCTGCAAGGGTGAATCCTGGCTGCCCACAGTCCTGTAGAATAGATAAGACACTCCATTGCATTAATGCATAGTCAAACAAATACATCAGTGACAGGGTACTAGTCGTCCAGTAAAAGTGTAGAACTGAAAGATCCATTAGTCCAGACACTGAAAATCTGTTAAGGGCGTGAGGCTCTGTTTGCTATTGCCGTTTTCTGCTGCATTAGTCCCTCAAGTTGCCAAATTATGTCTTGGTGAGAAACAGATAAGTTTCAGTATGGAGTGTTTGGAAAAACACAACTCGAATTGCTTATTATCAATAAGACAATCTTACAGTCATATAAAGTATACATTAAATTTGAATAAAAGAGCACACACACCATAACTAACAAATTTATAACTATGGCTAGCGCCCAATGAATGTTAGCCTATTTGCATGAAAAGGTTTCACAAGCTTGCCAGCTAGTGCCACGCATGTGTAACTGAAGCAGCTAATTCTCGAAGCTAGCCTATTTGCTGCCATTGCTAGCAATAGCTCCAATTGGTTAGAGCAACTTTAGCAGACCCGCTAAAACCTCGCCGGCCCTTATAATTCCGGGCGTTTTACAGGTTTTGCTCTTTTCCGGGCCCGAACAGATCCACTAAAAATGGCCTGGCCCGTAAAAGTATACAGGTGGCCCGTATATTTCCCCCTCCACCACTATATTTACCGGATAGTGGGCGTTTTAGGATTCCCATCCTCCATATTCCCCGGCCCCGTCCGCCGCAATGCTCCCTACTCCGGCGTCCATTTCTCCGGCGAGCGATTCCACATGCTAGCTTCCATTTCTCGCAGATCCATGGCCGTCGCGGAGCTCGTGGGCATGAGGGGCACGGTGGGTCACGGCCGCACAAGCGCGCCCGACATGACGTGGAGGCCGCCGGCCCATCGTCAAGCCGTGGCGCTCGAAGCAGGCGCGCGAACGCGGCAGGCTCTCCCGCAACAGCGGCCGGGGCGCATGGGCTCGCTTCTTCGAGCTCGGTGATGCTCTTTGGCCAAGCACCAAGAGGTGCCGTGAGGCGGAGGAGCTCCTCGCCGCGCAGAACGCGATGGCGGCCGGAGAAGGTGGCGCCGTCGAACGGATCATGGCGGCGAAGGAAGAGTACAAGTTCGCCAACGTTTGCCGGAGGTCGGCGGAGGAGTTCTACCTCGGCATCAAGCCATGAGCCGGCTATCCCTAGGTTTAGATTAGTTTGATCTATGTTTTTATGTTTTTATGTTTGAATGTATGATGAACTCCGGTGGTGAACTATCATGGCGCGAACTTCGTTTTAAATTTGCAGTATCGTTTTAGCGGATCTGTTATGTCGTGCGTGCGCGATACCGCAAATTCGTTTTAGCGGATCCCTCAAAACGAATTTTGCGGTACAGATCTTTAGCGGATCTGCTAGAGTTGCTCTTAGCCTTAGTCCTGCTAATAGGTTTCTGAAAACCTTTCTGTCCTGAGCTTGCCTTCTTTGTAGAAACATATATTTTAGTTTGATAATAAAATAACTTTAATATGCCAATTGCAAGGTACAATTTTAAATTCCAAAAGAGGAAATATAGTACTAAAAAATGATAAAATAACCATTCGATAAACTTAAACGAAGTGCAAGATACAGAGGAGAGAATTTGGCTATCCTCATCTGTGATCCTATTTTGCTAACAAGATAGACACTAGACAAGAGGCCAAATCATCCTATAAACATGTCATACCTAGGAGTAGCTGACCCATTTGGATTTGCTTGATAAGCAGCGCACAGGTGAGAGTCAAAGGATGCGTAAGGGATTATGTCAAGATAAAAGTTGTTTCCAACACTTGAGTTTTGGGGAACATGAACTGGATTTACAAGAGTAACCAAG
Organism: Hordeum pubiflorum; assembly: GCA_000582825.1. NCBI lineage: Eukaryota > Viridiplantae > Streptophyta > Magnoliopsida > Poales > Poaceae > Hordeum > Hordeum pubiflorum. Next base: position 7,821 of record CBMN010764300.1, read on the forward strand.
AATTGCATCTTTAAAGTAAGTAAATAATACCTCTTTATTTGGAGGGATATAGCCATTGAGCTTAGCATCGCTAAAAAAATCAGGATGGCTGACGTCGATTTCGTCATGACTGAAAGATTTCAAAAACAAAGTTACAAGGGGTTGGTTTGTGAAAAATTTAAGAAGCTCATTCCATCTATATCTTGTATAGAGAACATGAATTCCTCAAGGATGGCCACATAAAGTAATAAAATTTCTCTCCCTTAGCTTACGAATTGTCCGCACAAAACAGATTTACTTGAAGTGCGTCTTATAATTACCGGGGATCGTTGATAATATGCAGGAGGAACTACCTATCATTAAGGAGTGCGGATTTGAACCCAAGGCCCCAACAACCACAGCCATGTATTTTGCCACTAGGCCACATGGATGGGCCCTAATTATGAAGTTTGGGTTGGTCATATAAAATGTAAATTCACAAGTACAATGTTTTATCAATCTATGTTGTTTTCAGAAGACTCAAATTAACTTATCATCAATAAATATTAAATACTCCCTCCGTTCCAAAATACTTGTCGTGGTTTCAGTTCAATGCGAGTAACTTTATGCCAGAGGAAGACATATATAATAACATAAAAGAATCAGCAATAGGTCCTTAATTACCTAACGTTCAGGTCTCCGCACCAGATTAAGGGCTTGTCTACTTGTTGAACAAACTCCAACATTCTTTTATCCCACTTTCTTCTTCTTTGAAATGAATTTGCCTCCTCTTTCCACCCATTGTTTGGAGCATATGTGTTTACTAACAAGAATGATTCAAATTCCACAATGATGACACGACCGTCTGCATCATGCTTAGAAGCTGAAACAGGTAAAATAGTATACATTCAGAAAGAATAATAGTTTTTGCAAAATTTAATTACAGAAAGCACACAAAAATTCAAAATGACCACTTTGTTTGTCATATCAGGGCAGATTAACAGCGCCGCAGCCCCATATATGCTGCACCAGGAGGCCCCTCTTACGTGATTAGGAGGATATGCCCTTTGATCATCCGTTATCTTGATCGGTTCAAATTGTCTCAGAAAAACAAGCACAAGTTAATATAACATCTCATAATCCATTCTCTCTCACGCCACTATGCCGCAACCCTAAACATGCGCCCCTGTTGGCACCACAGCCAGCTGAACCAGCCACTGGGTTCCCCAAGCCACAGCTAACCACCTCCCACAACTAGCCCCTACGCCAATTCATCACCAATACCCCAACACCTCACTCAACCAAAGTTATTGTCATGTAACTTTATTATTGTTTGATTTAAGTATCGCCACAGAACAAAGGTAAAGATTTGCTTATCTAACATATCTGGACAGGGCAAGGAGGTACCCAGTAGCATGCCAATGCACTATCAGTTCGCCATAACTCAAAATATGCCAAACATTTTTTCGATGTCTACTCTTACAGCTGGTTATTCCCATGTCAAATTGCCTCTTCATTTGAAAATGGCCATAAATGTTGAGATTCTGGTTGAAACTGCGAATCCGAATACCAGTGATGTAAGAAGCACTAGCTGATGGGACCTGGGAGCAGCTGAAGGTTTTTAGCAACCAATTTTCTTCAGTCCACCTTGCCAGATCTACAGGAGGCATAAGAAGGTCACCAAGGAGAGGGCCACGACGGCAATAAGTATCCCGAGATATTCTTAGCAGTTTAAATCTGATATCTTGATTCTCAAGTCAGTTATTTCCTAAAGTTTGTTAGTTCGGCTTAGCCTCCAAGTTTGTAAGCTGGCTACATAAGGGTAGCAAATTAATAGACAAGCAGAAAATTAGCCTAAACTGTCTTCTCTATTTCTTCCCTGCTCCTGCTGTGCGGCAGCCTCCTCTTGGCTGGGGGTCGCAGTCGCACCTCCTCTGTCCAGGGTTATCCAACCTACCAGCCTACCCACACCATAACATGGCAGCTCCTCCACTCAGATCAATAGCCTACCAGCATAATAGGAGTACAACAGCCACTGAGAGTTCTCTGTTCCTTGCTCATTTCCGTCGAAGGTGAAGCCTGGAGGTCAGCAAGACCGTGGCAGGGCAAGTTAATCTGCCTAGCTCTATGGTAAGCTCGCTTCAGCAGCTGCGCACTGCTTTTCAGTCCCCCCCCCCTCCCCCTCCTCCCCAAGCTCATCAAATGGCTATAGCAAATAGACTCACATACTTTCATCGTAGATGGTCTAAAAATTTATAAAATCAGATCCTATACTATAACTAAAAGAAAAAAGTCCATTTTACTACCCTGAATAAAGTGGGTGGTTCACTTTACCCCCTGATCTATTTTTCTGCTTCTTCTAGCCCCCAAAC
>CBMN010764304.1:383-12068 GCA_000582825.1 Hordeum pubiflorum
TTGTCATCAAATGACCAAAAGGGACAAAAATTGAGGACTAACGCCCCTGAAGAATTTCAGCTTGAAGGTGGTGGAGGAGCGCCAATGTTGTTATCTAGGCCTGCAGCAGTGTCGTCAAGGTCCTCAGCCTCACCAGTCTCTTGCGATGAAGAATATGAGCTGGCAACCAGCGGAGGAACTTGAACTTTCTTGAATTTCTTCTATGGTGGCCAGGACCAATAAAAGTTATAATGGAACTCCATCTCAACAAGTTCTTCAGGTGTCTTGAGATGTGAGAGAATGGCCCAGGTGCGGTTAAAAGGTTTCATGTGCATAGTAGTGATTTTTCTCTCTCGGAGTTATGAGTCACAGTCATGTTATGAAGAATTGCTGCAAACTGACGCTTGACCCACTTGTGATTACGATCGACTTTCTGGTGAAGGGTTATGAGTAATTCATGATCATTCATCACACGAGGGGCAGAACCTGAGGATTTTGATCTGAGGCCTTTGCAGTAGTGTCTTGTGAAGTAGAATCATCATTGGTGGACTGAGAAGTAGCTTGATGAAATTGACCATCTAGTGGGCGCTTGCCTTCTTCAATGACATCTTTGCCTTTTCCAGGAACTGAGGATATTGTCTGTTGAAGAACTTCAACTGGAGGCAGATAACTGAGATGATTCTGATAGTCAGCCTTGTAATTGATTGAAGAACTTGTTCTGATGAACCTCATGAGCCAAGGGGCATAAGGCTTCAAGTCAAAAGGTGGCAGTGCAACATTTGCCAAACTCCTTAAGAAGAAATCATGAATATTGATGGGAATCCCATGTATAATATAGAATATCAGATTCTTCATGATCCCAACAACATCTTCTTCTTCAGAGTGGTGGCCTTTGATTGGACTGAGGGTTTTGGTCAAAATGTGATAAACAGTCCGAGGCACATAAAGCATATCCTTCACTAGGAAGGTGGTTCTAGGAGCTTGACCTTCAGCCAGTTGCTTCATCGGTACTTGCATCATGTGATCTGGGAGCTCAGGTTCCTCATATACACGTTTTGCATTATCCCGAGGTGGAGGAACATGGAGAGTGTGAAGCAATTCACTGGCAGGAGCTTTGAAATGAGTGTCCTTAGTCATCCAGTCCAAGATCCATGTATTGATGTCTTCAGCTTCGCCAGAGATATACAAGGTGGCATAGAACCGAAGAATTAGCTACTCATTCCAATCGCAGATGTGAGTGCAGAATCCCAGGAGCCCAGCCCTTCATGAAGAACAGATCTCACATGTTTGAAGCAAGGGATGGACTCCATATCCACATGAGGAATGTGACGATGCTGGAAGACTTTGTTCTTCTCAAACAACACTGAGGAATAGAAGTTGATCTGATTTGAAGTCCAGAACTGCTTGCGCCTAATTCTTGGTGAGTCGTAGGACGATTCGCTAGTGAAGAATTGTCTCTCAGCGAAGAAATCAACATTGTTGAACTTGGGTCTCCTGACGAGCTTGCCTTTGAATGGCAGTGAGGGCTTTGGCTGAAGATGTACTTTGTGGGGCCTCACATCAAGGATAGGCCTAAGAGAGCCAGATGAGTCATTTTTATCTGTAATGGTATCAGATTTGGCCATTTCTTCAGCAGTCACAGTTGGCACAGTTTCAATGTCATTAGACTGAACAGAGCCTTCAGGCTGAGGAATTTGAACAACAGGTTCTTCAACAACAGCCTGATTTGTTACTTCATTAGCCGATGCAACTGGAATTTCTTCAGGAATTGATTTGAGGGGAGTGAGACACCCTTCGAAGCCATTCATCAATTCTTCAATCTGTGTTGGGGACTAAGGAATTTGTGAGAGAGGAGTGGTGATGGGTGAATTTGGATGTGCTACTTCCCAATATTCATCATTTATCAATGGAGTGGTGAAGCCAATATTTGAAGACGTTGATGTTGAAAAATCCCATTGTTTGTGTGGTGTCATGATATGGTTTGATATGGATATGGTCATTGCCGCAGTTTCTCGATCGTAAATCCAACCGCTTTGTTTTTTCCTCGCAACTTTGATCTTATATGACTTTGCTAGTTGTTGACATGTTTAGAGACCGGGTTTGAAATTCCACGTGTTTCCCACGAAATTCAGTGAAATCCATGTGAAAAATCTTAAACGGCCAAGCCACAACCAGTCCTCCGTCCACCAAGAAGGAGAGCGAGACCGCCGCCGGGTGGGCTAACCAGGAATTACTGCCACCGGTCATTACGGAGCCGGCGGTCGGGCTGGATGACGAGCTTAAAAAGGGCCCCGGCAGCGGAAAGGCATCCTCCTCCCCATCCCAAATCGAAACAGGATTCCATTAAAGCCCTCTTCCACTTCCAGCTGCCGCGGGGCATCACCGCCACTTTGACCCCTCCCTCCGCCCCAATTGCCCCTCGAGCATCCATTCCCACCTTCGCCTTCACCCCCAAGCCTCCTCCTCCTCCTCCTCCACCTCCTGCTCATCATCATTCTCCTATAAGTGCCGCGTCTCCGGCTGCTCTCGATTCGCCGCATAAAGGAACGACGCGTCTCGGCTTGGGCGGTGTCCCGGTGGTTCGGCGGTTCCGTTTCTTGCGGCTCCAATGGAGGGCAGGGCCGGCGGCGGCAGCAGTGGCGACTACATTTCCAGCCTCCTCACCTCGTCGCCGATGCTCGACTTCGGCGTGCTGGACGGCGCCGTGGCGGCGGGCGGGGACTGCCTGGAGAAGTTCTGCGGCGACCCGGGGTTCGCGGAGCGGGCGGCGCGGCTGTCCAGCTTCAACGGGCAGCACTTTGCGCCAGGGCTCTTCGGGATGCCGCCGCCGCCGCCCGGCTGCGAGTTCGGCGGCTCGCGGGAGGCGTCCTCCGTCTCGGACCCTGCCTCGGCCATGAAGGACGCCAATGCCAAGAAGAGGAAGGCGCCCGCGGCCAAAGGCAAGGCCAAGGAGCCTTCTCTCAGCACGTCTTGCCAGGTGAGCTTGGCTCTGTTCGTCAATTGGGGGCCTCGCCCACTGCTGACTCCCGCCATTGACGCTGACCAAGCCGCGTGAATTGTGCTTTGCCTTTCAGGTCGGGGAGCAGAAGGAGTCGGACGCCAAGAGGTGCAGGACAGGTGACGCCGAGAAGAAGGCCGCGGCCCCGGTGAGGCCCAAGGCGGAGCAGGCCGGGAGCGACAGCTCGGTGGAGGACGGCGAGCAGAGGAAGTGCAAGGGGAAGAATGCCAAGCCGGTGGAGCCCCCCAAGGACTACGTCCATGTCCGGGCAAGGAGAGGCCAGGCTACTGACAGCCACAGCCTTGCAGAGCGGGTACTGTCCTGAATGATTATGGTGCTTCTAGTAGTAGTATGTTGCTTCGGTTTTGTTAGTAGCACTAGGACGAGTATTGAATTTCCTTGGACGTTCGCAGGTGAGAAGAGAGCGGATCAGCCAGCGGATGAAATTTCTCCAGGACCTCGTTCCTGGATGCAACAAGGTAATTGGTCATTTCAGTCGAAATGAGAAATCGGAAAGAGAGAAAAAAAACAAGCACATGATAATCTTGATGCGCATTTTTTTTAATATGGAAGACAGTCTTTGTGTACAAGGTTACCAATTAAATTGGCCAATTTTTGTGTGTGACCTTTAGGTGATTGGCAAGGCACTGATGCTTGATGAGATCATAAACTACGTGCAGTCGCTTCAACGGCAAGTCGAGGTAAGAAGAGTGAAACCATACCATGTAGAGTACTAACGTGCCACTCTGAACTCTGAATTCTGATCAGTTTCTCCTCTATTTCTGTGGCTGCAGTTCCTCTCCATGAAGCTCGCGACCGTGAACCCGCTCGACTTCAGCAACCTGCCCACGCTCCTGCACAAAGACGTGAGCCCAAAACTCGCCCCCGCTGTTCATCACTACCGCTCCGTAACGAGTCGATAGTTACTCACCTTCTCCCTGTCGAATGCAGATGTACGGCCCATCGGCGAGCTCGGTGTTCTCGCTCGAGAGCTCCAGCTCGGCCTTCCCGTTCAGCGACCAAGGAGACGTCTTCCAGTCGTTCCTGCCCAACAGAATGGAGAGCCAGTGCACCCTGAATCAGCTGGACTTGGCTCTGTCTCAGTCTACCAATGCAGCGCAGTATACCTTCCAGGATGGGACGGCCACGGCCAGCACGAACTTGCAGCAGGTGATGGTTCTTGCCTTCAGAATTTTGTGGTTGCTCGCGTCGCCTGACGTAGAATCGTTAGAGACCATGTTATCCTGATACAGTTTCGTTGTGCGTCTCTCAGCAGAGGAACTTCTGGGAGGATGATCTCCAGAGCGTTTTTCATGTGGACAACAGGCAGAGCCAGGATAACGGGGTCTCTGCAGAGAGCTTCCACGGTTAGTTAAAAGCCCGCGATGGTCTTTCGGAATTGTGTACATCCCTTCCCTCGTATGGTATCGTCGCTAACGCGTGCGCGCGTGCGCATTATGTAATCTGCACAGGTGATTTGCAAGCAGGCCAGATGAAAATGGAGTTCTAGCCGGCGTCGCTGAACGGAAAAAGGATTGACGGTCTGTGTACATAGGAATCAAGAAGATGGAAGCAGTGGCTGAGTGAAGCTATAGCTCTCAGCTCTGAAGCTAACAGTCTTTGTAATTAGGCTCTACTACCATGGGACGAATTTGGCATGTCATGTTCTGCCTGTAGGGCGGTGTGATGTGATTCCTCTAATATTGCTGGCACTGATTAGTATATTATCGATATTAAAGTAATTAATATAGCGGAACGATCAGTTACAGTGTGTGTGCATGTGACACGGTGCAGATATTACAAGCACTGCACCTCTCCTGTCCTGCCGATCCTAATACTGCTGCTCTTAGATCTTTATTATCTGTGGCGATGAAAAACTCCGTCAGTATACTGAATTTCCTTGGAGCTTAGCTTCTCTCCGGCTTAAGCTGCTTGTTGCGTGCTCTGCTGGCTGTTTGTTGCCCACGCTACGTATTCTCGCTGTCAGCTCCCTCCCCTGCGCGGCGGTTAGAGCGAAACGCACGCCGCGCTGCACCAAAGTTGGGTAGGTTGCACGTCGCTTTTAGTCCCCTCTACGATCCGTCTCGTCTCGTCTCGTCTCCTCGCTGGATCTCACGCTGCGTCGCGTGTTGTTGCTGCAGCCACCCGTCGCTCAACATCAGCTTCAGAGCGTGCCCGGTTTCTTCAGAGATACTACCGTAACTGCGGTGCGAGCATTACAGCTTCACAACTCACAAGGGCGCCATCTAATCTAACTAACAAACTGTACACCACGTCACCGTCGCGTCGACCCCAGCCCAGAGAATGTAATGTACGCGCGACAGGCTGTTACGGCGAAATACTACAAACAAAATGATAGCACCACCACCGTCGTAGCCTGCCTGACAGCAAAAGGGAGGAAGGACAGGGCCCGTCACTTTACACCAACCAGATACAGCCAACTGTATACGCACGTACGTACCGGAGCTGCTACTGCTACAGTAGTACGTAGTATGTATACAGTGGGCGTCGTAGCTAGGTCACTGCGTTTCACACGCCTCGTCGAAAGGGCGCGTGTATGCATCCTCGATCGGAGCTCAGCTGCGGAGCGCCGTGGTCGCTGTCGCGGGGCTCGACATCCCGAAGGTTAGACGTCGCTGTGAGAGGCGCCCAACTTTCTTATCGTCGTCGAACGGAAGCAGGCACGCAGGGAGAGACGAATGACTTGCCTGCCCATTTCTTCTCCTCTCTTATGGCGCTGCTAGCCCGCTTCAGATGCGGCAGCCGGTGCACGGTGATAAACCTCGTGCCGCGGATGAGCCCGGCAATGCAGAGTGCCGTGCTCTGCTTCTAGGTTACATCCTTCCTTCCCCCCCTTTTGGTGATCTAGCAGCAACACTGCTTTTAACCTCGCAGGGATATGGATGGGAGATGGGAGATGAGAGCAATACACAAACCCTTTCACCTCGTACAAGTATATATTGAATCTTTTCAAGTCACGTAGTATAATTTTTCGATATAAAAGATGAATTTTATTATCTCAAGATATACATCAAGAGATACGTAGACAATAAGCACGCACCCGACCTCTACACACCTAGCTTTGATCTACATGCAAATACCAACGCACACACACAAAAAAGCACACCGACCTCTACACAACCGTGCTCTGCTTCTAGGTTACATCCTTCCTTCCCCCCTTTTGGTGATCTGGCAGCAACACTGCTTTTAACCTCGTATAGATATGGATGGGAGATGAGAGCAATACACAAACCCTTTCACCTCGTACAAGTATTGAATCTTTTCAAGTCACGTAGTATAACTTTTTCAATATAAAAAATGAATTTTATTATCTCAAGATATAACATTAAAGGGTACGTAGACAAATAAGCACACACCCGTGCAGCTCTACGAAAGTGGACGAGGGGTAAGGCTGGTCTTGCTTTATTGATCAGCAACAACAAGTTCTTAGTTGAATACCTGAATGCTGTCGAGGAGAGACGTCTGTTATCTCCACTTGAGCTCGTTCTTCGAAGGTTTGCGTCTGCTAAGGCGGACCAACTCATTATATAGAAGACCTCTCTATGGCGCCGTGGGCTAAACTTCGCTGGTGCGTCTCTCGGGATGAAAATAACAAGTTCTTTCATGCAGCAGCCAATTGTCAGGCTAGGCGTAATAAGATCAGGGTTGTGGTTCATGACGGGGTGGAATTCTATGATAATCAGTAAAAACTTCAGCTAGCTACCTCCTATTTCTCTGATTTGTTGGGACAACGTTCTCCCTCCATGCCCACATTGCAGCTCAATGGTCTCTATGATAGCCTCGATTTATCATGTCTTGTCGAGGAATTCACATGGACTGAAATTGTCAATGCTATCAACCACTCGCCCAACAACCAGAGCCCTGGTCCGGATGGTTTTACTAATGAGTTCTTCAAGGCATTTCACCAGGTCATTAGAGAAGATTTGCAACGTTTCTTCTCTGAGTTGTATCATACTCGGGTGGACCTGAGTGGTATGAACACCGTCTTTATTTCACTTCTCCCCAAGAAGGAAACACCTCTTGAGCTGCGCGACTACAGACCGATTTCTATTGTTCACAGTGTGCCTAAGCTAGCTAGTAAGGTCCTTGACAGGCGGCTTCAATGCCAGATACCTCAGCTTATTCACTCTCTTCAGTATGGGTTTGCTAAAGGACGGTCTATTGCTGAAAATTTTGCTATGGTTGCTGATATGGTCCAGTGTGCGCACAAGAGGAAATTGCCTATGGTTGTTCTCAAGCTCGACTTCCAGAAGGCTTTTGACACCGTGAGTTGGCCATGTCTCTTTAGTATTATGGAGACTAGAGGTTTTCCTCGGCGGTGGATCAGTTGGATTGATTCGATCTTATCCATAGCAAGAGCTAGAGTGTTGGTAAATGGAGAGCTTGGTGATCCCATCGTCGCAAAGAGGGGGTTCAGGCAGGGGGACTCTGTGTCCCCATATCTTTTTATCTTGGTTGCTGATGTGTTGCAGAGGCTTTGTTGCAAGCAGTTTGAGGCGAGTAGCTTGATTCATCCTCTTGGCTCTGATCGGCTGTATCCAGTCCTGTAGTATGCGGATGACACTTTGATTTTTTTCCAAGGGACCATGTAGCAGGCTCTTGTCATCAAGAATATTTTAGCAGCCTTCTCAGATTTTTCAAGTTTGCGCATCAATTTCCACAAAAGCACCCTCATTCCCATATGCATTGACACGGACACTACAAATGAGATTGCTGCTTTGTTTGGATGCCCGGTATCAGCTTTCCCTTGCACGTATCTTGGCCTGCCACTATCACTACATAAGATCAAGCATGTTATGCTCTTGTTGGTTATTCATAGAGTTGACAGGAGGTTGTCTGGTTGGTTAACTGCTTTCTTGTCTTGGGGAGGTCGTCTCACTCTAATTAACTTAGTGCTTGCTAGCATCCCCAGCTACTGCATGACATGCTTTCAATGGCCTCAGGAGTCTATTGCTAAACTGGAAGGGCTGCTCCGGGCTTTCTTTTGGCAAGGTAAAAATAAGGTTAATGGAGGCCAGTGCCTGGTGGCTTGGGACTTCGTTTCTTTGCCAAGGGGCTCTGGTGGTTTGGGTGTGCGGGACCTATCTGCTCACAATTAGGTTATGCTATGCAAGTTTACCGCCAAGGTCCTGCAGCACTCCGATATACCTTGCTTTCAGTGGTTTGCCTCTCAGTATTGTCGCTCCTGTTTTCCGTTGAGGACTTGTAGCAAGGATACAACGATTTGGAGTGGTTTTAAGCAGTCCATTCCTATGGTCACGACCGCTTCTCGTTGCTCTCTAGGGGATGGTAGCTTGATTTCCTTCTGACAGGATCACTGGTTAGATGTTGGGAGGTTGCGCCATCTTTTACCTGCTCTCTTTTCCTTTGCTAAGGATAGCCATTGCTCTGTTGCTTGCCAGTTCTCCAATGGTGCTTGTGCCATCCAACTGCACCCTAACCTGTCCTCTTCTGCCATGCAAGAGTTACACCACCTGAATGCTATTTTTTGGAGGTTTTGTCGGCTCCCCTGCACCCGGATCGTCGGCTCTCTTCTCTCTCTAACAAAGAGGTGAGTACTGCTTACATGTATAAGCTCTCACGTTCAGAGGTGTGTCTTGCGAGTTCGAGAAGTGTATTTGGGATACCATTATCCCTCTAAAGTACATAGTTTTCTTATGGATGGCTTTCTAGGGGCGTCTGAACACTCGAGACAATATGCTTAAGAAGCATTGGCACTTGATTACGTCTCATGTTGATTGTGATTCTTGCCCAGCCCATAAGTCCATCAGTCATATTATTTTGCGATGCATTCCAGCGACTGCTCTTTGGGGGAAGTTGAACATGACTAGCTCTGCTTCGTGCTCTTGTAAACTTATGGATTTCATGCAACACACTCAGACAAGCTGGCCCTCCTCAAGCAAATGGAACATCTTTTTTGTTGCTTGCGCTATCACTCTATGGCATGCCAGAAATGATAGGGTGTTTAACAATAAACGTTGGTCACCGTCCTATACAAGAATGTAGGCCATCAAACTTCTTTCGCTTTGTATAAATAGGGCAAGGCGCACTGAAGATAAGACAACCATCCTGCTTTGGGTACAGAAGCTTAAGGACTAGCCTTTCTCTCCTTTTCCTTTCTTTCTTTTTGCTTCTTCTTCACGCAGCTTATGGCCTCGCACCACGGTGCGTAACATAAGATTCATGTAATTGACCTTTGGTCTTCGGGCTACGGCCTGTTTTGGAATACATAAGGTAGAGCATGATCTTCCTTTCATTTCAAAAAAAATAAGCACACACCCGACCTCTATACAGATAGCTAGGATCAACATGCAAATACCAACGCACACACACAAAAAATCACACCGACAACTAAGAAAGTCAAACAAGACCAATGTTATGCCTTGGTCGAGTAAAAATAAAAGAAAAAACCATCAAAACAGTTAAAAAAGAGATAAAAATCTACAACAACAACCATATCCGCGTCAACCAACTTTTGATTTCATTGGAACAATGAGAAGAAGCGTTACTGGGTTGTGCACCACTTCCTTAGAAGCTCGGTGGTCCCAATTCGTTGTGAAAGCATTAACCTACCGCACGTCATTCAAAGTTTGCCGGCCGCGGGGGCTCCTTCCCCAACAAATACTTGGTCCTTCCGCTATCGGTGTGGCAGCTTAAGGTGGACTTTCAATTCATTGAGGGTAAGCCAGTGGCTAAATTGCTTGCTTGAGACGGCCAAAGCATTACCGTTATTGGTCGGGTGACCCTGGTCAAGTCGGTATTTTCCTTCCTTTAGGTCTACTTCATCACCTCACTCATCGTACCCCCAAGTACCATATGTCAGGTTAATAAGCTATAACGAGCTTTCCTATGGGCGGGAATGAACAAGACAACCGGTGCCAAATGAAAAGTAAGTTGGGATACTGTGTGTCCAGTGTTGGGTATATTAACAACTTTTAGATTAATTTAATCCATAGATAAATCATGATCATGGCATTGACATACTGATTACTATCCGGTAAGTATGTACTACACATATAGTAGAGACATCTATGCAGATAGCTAGTACTGCTAACACAGAAATAAACATGAGTGAGATAAAGAAGTTATAACCTCCAGTAGGCCATGACGAGGCCGCGGCGGCGTCCTTGGCGGCCTTGTCAGCAGTGTCCTTCTCGACAGCAAGTCACTCGGCTTCGATGGCCATGGCGATGACGAAGGCGATGCATACATAGATGATGTAGTGGAAGAAGACGAACAGAGGTGAGAAGTCGTGTCGGTGATACGTCCATTTTGCATCATGATTTTCTAATGTTATTTACAATGTTTTAGAGCATCATTTCATTTTATGATGCAATTCTAATGTCCTTTCTCTCTTAGTATGCAAGATACACATGAAGGGGGAGTGTAACATCCCAATTTTCCTTAATTAGGATGTTAATAGATCATTCATACGCATCTTATATTTTCTATGCATTATTTGTTTTTCTGAAAAATTCTTTTCATTATGCCAAATTATTGGAGTGGAGATAATATGACTTCTCCCTTGTCAAAAAAAAAGTTCATAATGTCCAGAATATTATTTTGAGTTCACGTGATACATTTTTGCTAATTTTATGAACTCCAAATTATTTTCATTTGAGTATTTCAATGCTCATTGTGTGGCCTATTTGCATAAAATTTATTTTCAAAAAAATTGCATTAGGGTTGGAACTAGTGTTCCTATAGTTTATATTAGTAGCATATATTTTACTGTGTGCTATTTTGTTTTTAGGAATTATTCTGGTATTTTGTTTTAGCCAGAATATTTTTGTGTAGCAGTTTTGTAAAAAAAAATGCACTGCGCAGTTGGGCCGCACAGTGGCCCAATCGGGACTTCGCCGCGCGCAACGTGGCGGCAGCAGCCGCAGGCCCAGGCAGGACGGCCCAGGAGCGCACCCCACCCCTCTGCTTTGTTTTTTTTTCTGTTCCTTCTCCCTTCAGTCGCTAACCAACGGGCCCCGCCCCTTTCTTCCACCCCGAGCCGGACCCGAGGCCGGGCTCGGATCGATCTGCCTCTCCGGTCGATCCCGTGCGAGCCCAGGACGTCTAGCGCGAGGAGGAACACTCCAGGGAACCCCGCACTCCTTTCCCGATCTCTCCCATCACCGCTCGCCTCTCGACAGGCGAATCCGATCTCGCCGGAAGCTCCGCAGGTCCGCCACCGACGCCGAACGATTTCATCGTCTCCAGCGCACCCCTCGCCCTCCCTTATGATCCCTTCGACCCCCCTCTTCACGACGCGTCAGTTTGACACCTTGGGGTGAACCGCAGGGCACCAGGACGATCCACCCGAGGCCACCTGAAGCTCCGGAGCACGCCGGAGTTTACTTTTTCCGCCGTCGCCCGCATAAGAGGCCCCCGTTGCCCGTAGAACCACTGTCGCCACCCCCGTCGAACGCCTCTTCCAACCCTCACCTCACCTTCGCCGTACGACCGCCGGAGAAGCGCTGCCGCCAACGGCCGAGACCGCCCCGTGTTCCTATGCTTCCGGTGAGCACGCGCATGCAAAGGACCACCTCGGCCAATCCTAGGGTGACACGTGGCCGTGCTACAGTAGCCGCATTAGCTGAAAACTGTTTTATGGACAGATTCTCACATATTTTTGTTTCAGCTATAATTTCTAATCTATATGCTCAATTTAGTTATTTCTTTTTCCTGTGAACTCA
>CBMN010764324.1:0-15932 GCA_000582825.1 Hordeum pubiflorum
ACTCCTCCTTCTTCGTCCTCGCCGACCCCGCCCCGTCCCCGTCCCCCACCGTCCTCTCGCGCCTCTCCCGGGGCCTCCTCGCGCGCGCCGCCGCGGCCTCCCGCGCGCACGAGCTGCTCTTCGCCCGCGCCCTCCTCTTCACCGCCTCCCCCGCCTCCCCGCACCCCGATGCGGTCACGCTCGCCGAGCCCCTCCTGGCCGACCTCGACGCCTTCGTCGCCGCCATGGACGAGATCTCCGGCGGCGGCTTCCTCCGCGCCGGCGGCGACGGCGAGGTCGACCTGGCCGCGCTGGCGTCCGAGGAGTTCCCCGAGCTGCCCTGGCTGAAGGCCAAGGGGTACTACGTGATCGAGGAGCTCGTCGCCAACTGGGTCGAGATCGCGCTGCGGATTTCGTGGGCGGCGGCCGCGGCCGGCGGCGGCGGGAAGAAGGCGGTGAGGGTCGGGAGGTGCGTCAAGGAGAAGGCCGGGCTCGCGTCGGCGGCCTTCTGGAGGGAGAAGGGGTATGTGGACTGGTGGATGCGGCTGGAGCCCCGGGTGAGAGCAAGGATCACCGGGGCCTTCTTCGGGAAGAGTGCAAAGGCGCTGGTAATTTGCCCTCTCGCTCTGCGTTTCGACATGTTTCTTCGTTCATGGCTATGGAGTGCTACTATGGTCGATGCTTGTCTCAGTTGTATGCATTTAGTTTCAGACTATATATGTATATATTGCTTATATATGCAAAGTGCAAAAGTTTCGGAGCAATGCTCTGCTTTTATCTGTTAGTTGTTTCTTTGGCATGGTTTTTATTCAAGCGAAACCAAACCCTGACAGTAACACATTTGCTTCTTATTGTACATGGCTACGTGTATTGTGCTGAAGCATCTGTCTGATCTAATTAGAATGTATAGTCGAGTTAAATAGGTCTGATTTTCGTTCTATGGGGTGGTAGAGGCAGCATAGCATCCATGTATTTTGGGTAGCTAGTTATTTCTGCTGTATTGCAAGAAAGGAGATGATGTTGGCTGAATGTGCTTGAGGAAGAAAAGTAAAAATGTGATGGGAATTGCATGCCTAGAATGTTGTTCACTTATTGTCATCATAGTTAAAATCAGCTGTTTTAAGTAAAGTAGGCTCTGAGAAAAACCTTCCAGAAAAAGCTAAACATCACAAATATACTGCTATTGTGATTTTGTTTTATGGGTGGTAGAGGTAGTATCCATTTATTGGAAGATTATATGTTATTATTTAAGAAAAGAGTGAGCTCACTGATATATTTAGTCAGATACAAAAAAGACTGACGCTTAATGCTTTACATATTGTTTTGGAAAGATCATATCAAACATTGTGCTTATGTAATGCATGTTTATAGGCTGGAAAGAACTTTTGCTAAAATATCTGCACTTACATGATTAAACTATTTGGCAAATGACGTATTGACTTTGCTTGCCAAAATGTTCATTCTTTTGCGAATTACAAGCATAGACAGTCCATACACTCTTTTATAATCAACGCATCAGGGATGATTATCATGTTGTTCTTACTAGGTTGAGCAAACCAAAGATCTGATCACAAACCAATCATTTATTGAAAACAACTTTGAGGACATGTTGACCCAAATGGTTTGCTTTTCGTAAATCCTTTGTAGGAGTGCTTTCAATAATAGATTCCACAATAGGTTGACCACAAGTAGGTTACTTTTGGCCTGGACAATTTTGTGTGTCCTACCCACAGTTCTCCTCTAGCTTATGTGTAAACTTTCATTTTCAGTATTGGTTTGTCTGTCTTTCTTGGGCAGTCAGATACATGCAGATTGACAAATTGGTCGTCCTTTTTATCAAAAACCCGATTCAGTGTTTCTTTTAAATACCGACTGAAGAAATTGCTATCCTGAATATGCTAATTGCTTATGTTGACCAGCCTGCTGACACGGTGTACATGAACAATCAGCTCTTTACCACCCCATACCTTCTTGTTTTACATATTGCTAATGTTGGGTAGAGGATCACTAAAGTTGGTGCCATTGGTGTGCAGTTAATCTGAGGAAGTTGCTATGCCAAGCATATCTAAGTCACATACTAATAGCTCAAGTTTGCAGGCTAATGAGATTGAAGGATCAGATGTTGCTTCTAGCGATTCTGGATCATTTCTTGCAGACAGTTTGTATGGAAGTACACGGCAGTCTTTTTTCAGAAAGAATCAACCTGGTTGCGGCGATGTTGCAAGCATTCTGTCTTGTAAAAAGAAGCCTGCTTTTGCTAAAGAATTAAAAAGATTGTTAGTGCTTCAGGAGATAGTGTGTTTAAAGAGCAATATTACTTACTGTGGCGGTGATGCAATCTTTCTCACTTCATTAATGTCAGCTGGCACTGTTGCTGACAATATACTCATGAGATTACGAAGACTTCTCATGGTGGTGTCGACGGAAAGTATAAATTTGGAACTCATTGGGGATGGAGCATCAAATAATCCAAAAAAGAATGTTGAAAAGACAAGTGTAGGTTCTCGGAAAGGAAAGAAGAAGTCTAGTAGCTCGAAAAAGCTAGCAGCATCTTCCAAGTCGTCCAAGGTATAGTTCAGTCATGCCCTTCTTCCTATAGCGGCACAGGGCTGTATACTTCAACAAGCAAGTTAGCTTGTTTGACTTAAGGACTCTTTTTCAGGACAATGGAGGCAGTAGCACAGAAACCCGCAATTCTAGGATTGTGTCAAAGTCAAACCAGCAGACTCCATCTGTTCGATGCACTATTGTTGGACCCGCTTCTGAAGAAGCTCCTTGCAAAGAAATTGCACCAATACCAAAGGCGGTAAGTATACTTAAGCACAATCCTACTTTGTGTTTGTTAAGTCATGACTTACGAGTGGCATACTATATATTTTAGGAGCAAGCTATCAGGTTGGCTGACTGCAATAATCAGTGTAACAAAAAGAAAAACAAACGTAAAGGGAAAGCAAAAGTCTCTGATCTTACGAGAGCTGAGAACACTGGACCTGGCAAATTGAAGACACCTGTTGCTCATGTTGCTACAGAAACCTTGCATAAATCTGCCGAAGCAGTAGATGCCCCACTGTGTGTCCCATCTCATGTGAATACTTCCAGTAATGACATCCCTAAAGCAGTGGGTTGCTCTGATTCTTCAAGCATCTTTGATGGAACTGAAGAAAAAGGCATCAAAAGCAGCAGAAAACTGGAAGATTCTATGGTTATCTCATCAGTAACCACAGAGTGTTGTCAGAGTGCACAAAAACCTACCAACTTCAGTGTGAATGAGCAGAGCCCATCACACACTAGTCTAAATAAATCCATGGTCCAACCATCTTTATGTTCACCTTCCAGTAGTGATAATGTTTTATCTGGTAATCCATGCAGAAACTCTGCTGACTCCTTGGTAAGATCTGCACAGGATAAGACTGGCTGTGATATAACACAGGGAGCTTTGCATGGACTTGCTCCTGTTGTTGGTAAAGGTTACGAGAAACAAGTGGATCATAGCTCTGTAGTGACAACCGACAAAATTTTACCATCAGTCATTCCTGCCAACATTCTCCAAAGTGCTACAGGCGACAATGGTGCAGCAGTGAAGAATGGTGTAGATGAATATTATGCATTCAACCGGAACTTACTGGGAGGAACATCATACGAGTGGCCTAGTGTAGCACCCCATTTTGTATCACCTGAAATGCAACAGCGTCCTGCTGCAGCAGACAGGTTGCATCTTGACGTTGGTTACAGATGGCCTACTCACTTTGACCAACCTTTCATTCCTGCCAACCATCAGGTGAGAAGCTCACCAGTTGAAGCTGGATGCAATCAAATGTTATCTTCTCTGTCAGTGCCCTTAAGTTTTGATTGGCCTCCTGTTTTCAGAGGTTATGGTAAATTGACTCAAAATGCTGCTTTAAGTTATGATCCGGTATTTGCCCCACATATGCAGTCTTCTGCTTGGCCTGGGTTTCCTGCTCAACTAATTCAGAGAGGTGGCATTTGCAGTGAAAAAGATAGGAAATATTTTAGCGATAGTGACCCAAGAAACACATCAGATGTTGGGGATGATACTGAAAGCTATTGGTTTTCTGAAGAAGAATCAGATGGCCGCGCAACTTCTGGAAGAGATATTAATCAATATTTTGGCGGAGGCGTGATGTATTGGAGTCCTGCAGAACATGCCGGAACGGGCTTTTCTAGGCCACCATCTCTTAGTTCAGATGACAGTGCTTGGGCATGGCATGAGGCAGATGTTAGTCGAGTTGTCGACGATCTGGCTATTGGGATTCCATCATCGACATATAATCCAAATGGTGCATCGTCACCACCATCCAGCCCAAGCCCATTCTGTTCCCAGAATGAAACTTCTGATCCTTCCCCTCAGCCTGCTTGTCACTCGGTGGCAGGGAATGACATCAACAGTGAAGCTTCACACTCTCCATCTTCCATGCAAGACAGTCCTGAAGATAAGACTACTTCAGCTGTAAAAAGTCCATCTTGTGCCAGTGAAATAGTAAAGGGGGATACATTACCATATGCAATGCTGCGGCCAATAGTTGTTTCTAATATATCACGAAGGCTATCAAGATCTGACTTTAGGGGTGGTCATGATCACAGGAGCCCATGTGTGTCTTCAACCAGGAGGGATATACCTCTTGTAAGAAGACCTCCATCGCCAGTATTACTTAGTGTTCCTCGCATGCCTCGGCCACCTCCTCCTTCTCCTGTTGGAGAGTCAAGAAAACGTGGATTCCCAATTGTTAGATCCGGCAGTTCAAGCCCGCGGCATTGGGGGATGAGAAGTTTGTTTTCTGATGACAAAATTTTCAATAGGGCTCAGTTTTGCTTGGATGGCCCTGAAGTCGTATGGCCTTCATGGGTGAATAAAGGCACCTCTACTGGTACACTGGTACAATCAATTGAGGATACTGTCTTGCAGGACCACCTTGTTAAGATTTCACAGCTTTCACGTGATCAACATGTAAGGAAGTAATTTCCATTCTTCTATTACTGGCAAGTATCTTTTATGCTGCTTTTATGCGTTCCTGACATATGTTTTTGCAGCCAGATGTTGCAGTTCCTCTGCAGCCACCTGATATGCTAAATGGTTCACCTCACAAGGCGTCCCTTTCTTTGATGCACAATGCTCTACATGAAGAGATTGATCAATTCTGTAAGCAGGTATTCTCCCTTACTTCCTGCCTTTTGCATCATCACAACCTTCATGAATGTGCGCTATCAGTCATTAATCATTACTCTGATGCCAAGTAATTGCATGCCGTGCCTTAGTTTGTGCACGTGAAATTCCTCCTTTGATGGGTGTTGATGCTATTCATTATACTTGCAAGGTTGCTGCTGCGAATCTGGTGACGAAGCCCTATATAAATTGGGCTGTCAAAAGGGTCACACGGTGCCTGCAAGTTCTCTGGCCTCGCTCGCGTACAAATCTATTTGGCTCAAATGCCACTGGTTTGGCCCTTCCAACTAGTGATGTAGATCTCGTGGTTTCTCTCCCCCCAGTCCGAAATCTGGTGAGTTGCATGACCATCAACACAACATAGTAGCACAAATGCAGTTGTCTTCGTACCATCATGGAACTAAATCTGTAGCTGTTTCCAGGAACCTATTAAAGAAGCTGGAATTTTGGAAGGCCGTAATGGCATTAAGGAAACATGCCTCCAGGTAATGCATGTCGGCTAACAGATTTTTCGCTCTCTGGATTCTTTAATAGGTGAATGACCTATTATCAGATTTGAACATCAAATTTGTCTAAACAGATATTGAGATGTTAACAGTTAATTTTATCTACGTGTTTTTTTTCTTACACTACGCTCCTTTCATGGTTTCACCATTGCTGCAACAATATACAGCTCTGTTTCTTGTTAGAATTAACATAGGAAATAAGCGAAGCATTAAATGCTTTCTGTTTTTTGTTGCTATATGCCTTGTGAGTTGCTACAGATATTTTCTGGATAAGTTTAACTTTAAGTTGTCTACGTGTTTGAATATCTTCGTGGGTCATGGTAAGTTACGGGCTTTTGGCATTCAACGCTTACTTAGCAATAATTCTCTTACTATATTTTGTACATAACTGCACGCCCATGTTTACTTACAATGCATAAATCTTTATATGCTTTTATGCCCAAAGGAAAAAATAAAGCTGATCTTCACAGGTCTTTTTTGTTTTTCTTTAGCATGCGGCAAGGTGCCTTGGAAATCAGGACTGGGTTAGGAGTGATTCCCTCAAAACGATTGAAAACACAGCAGTAAGTCATAATCCCCTTTAATTTGCTAGTTTGCCAGCTAGTTTTATTTTCCTCATTCTTCATCATTAAAAATTGCAGATACCAGTGATCATGCTTGTAGCCCAAGTACCCCGTGACACAAATATGTCCAATGAGTACCCTTCTGTTCTGGATAGCTCACAAGAAATTTCAGTCAATGTGCTTGGGGAGCAAGGGAGCCCTCCTCGTTCTGAAAATTCTAGTTCAGAAGGCAGCAACGCGCTTGCGGGCTCAAAAATGAATAAGGATGATTGTGATGCTGTGCGGTCAATTCGTCTTGACATAAGTTTCAAATCACCATCCCACACAGGACTCCAGACTACTGAGTTGGTAAAATCGAAAGCTGCTATCAAATGGAATATTTTTAAGTAAAATACGTTCTGCTTTGTTTCTATTTGTTGGTTTTAAAGTCAGCCTTCATGAAAAGGTTTTGTTTCTGAGATGTTTGATCAGAGTTTGGTAGTTTTGTATCATTATCTTCAGTTTACTGTAACAGCAAATCAACCTGTATCTAAATATCACTGAACATTTTGAACAATTAGTCATGAGCATTACATGATCATGTAATAAAAATACAAATATAGTATAATGTGGAATGCTCAATGGGTAATTGGGTATGATTAAGTACATACTTAGTTGATACCTATCTCTTGTAGGCATAGATTATTGCCTTATGTATCCGCTCTATGTAAGATTGCAGTTCAGTATTGTAATAATCTGTGTGTGAAGCATGATCTTAATTCAAATTGCATATACCATTTGTACATAAATTTATTGCCATACTTAAGTCGCATCATGTCAATCGTACACAGTTCAAATTATCATCATTGCTCTTGGTTCTTGTCAGTTATAACATGTTCAAAAGCACTAATATTTTCCCATTGAAAAGTACTACCTCCGTATCCAAATATAAGACATTTTTGCCTACAAAATGTCTTTATTTTGGTACGGAGGTAATAGTAATGTTTTCTCCT
This sequence comes from Hordeum pubiflorum, assembly GCA_000582825.1. Lineage (NCBI taxonomy): Eukaryota > Viridiplantae > Streptophyta > Magnoliopsida > Poales > Poaceae > Hordeum > Hordeum pubiflorum. The sequence continues at coordinate 7,223 of CBMN010764324.1, forward strand.
TGATGCTGATATACATGTTGCCTCAAGTGATCCTAAGGATGAGATAATGATGGTTCTGGTGTGATTTCTGTTTTTTAATGCTGTCATGGTGATGGTTCAACTAAATAAAAAGAGATGCTGGAAGGCAACATTTATAAAGTTTTGGATTTGTTTAGTATGTAGTGTTCAATACCACCACAATCACTTAGTCCTTTCTCAAGTGCAAGTCTTGTACACACATGAATGGCCAGCTAGCTAGCTGCTTAGTTGGTTGAACCGTGGAACTATCTAACTACATGGTACTGCCGCATGCTTTGGTGCCCATTATATTGTGCTTGAAAGTCATGAATACAAAATTTTCAGGACTAGAATTAGAGATCCAAGTTTGCCGCTCTTATTCACCTTCTTCCTTATCTTGCTACAGGTTGGTGAGCTGACTCAGCAATTTCCTGCGGCTTTACCCCTTGCCTTAATTATGAAGAAGTTTTTGGCAGATCGTAGTTTGGACCACCCATATTCGGGTGGTCTAAGCTCTTACTGTTTGGTATGTAGCTTTTCATAATATTCCTGTGATTTCTTTTTGAGTTGATTTATGACTCTGAAAGTTTGTTTGTGCTGGATAACTTCTGTATGTTTACCTACATGCTCTCCAGATCATTGCTTCTGAGTTAGTAATGACTAAAATATCTTCCTTAATTTTAGTACTCCCTCCGATCCATATTACTTGTCGCAGCTTTAGTATAACTTTGTACTGAAGTTGTACTAAACCTGCGACAAGTAATCTGGATCGGAGTGAGTAGGAAATTTTCTCGTTAATTTTATCAGGGTGGGTCACAGTTGAATGTTCTATACTTTTGATGGTTTATCTGGATTAAATCTTTCAATCAGATAATGTTTTCGGTCAGATAATATGTCCCCATAGTGACTGCTTTTGTCTAACAGCATTAGAAGCACGTTTCCAAGCTAACTTATATTTTCTTATATATTTTCATCTTTGGATAACATACTTGATGCTTACATTTCCTTTTATCATATTATATTTATTAATGACATTAACTCTTGAGATGACCTGTGAAAAGAACTTCATCTTTTAATATCCTTTGCAGGTGCTGTTAATCACTCGTTTTCTTCAGCATGAACATCATCTTGGTCGGCCTATTAACCAAGTAAGTTGCACATCTTGAATAGTATAGCTCAGTTGGACTCTACACTATTTTTTTCCTTAGTTACCCTATCCTGTTTCTGTGGGATATTTGTTTCTGTGTCATATATTATATTTTAGTGATTGGCTCACATATATGTAGACATTTGGTCATCTTTGAATTTCAAACTTCAGTAGTACCAATGGAAAAATAAAAATTTATCACTGGCCCATCTTCTTAGCAAGTTCATTTTTTTGTTGTAAACTGCCACTAATGCTACAATTTTTCTGTTTTGTGTTTGGCAGAATCTAGGGAGCCTTTTGATGGATTTCCTGTATTTTTTTGGGTAAGTGAGTATGTATGGACACTTTATTGTTTAAAACTTAAGGGAAAAGATGAGTACCAGATGTAGGAAAAAGCGTGTAAAGTGTGCTAGAATGACTATAGGGGGCCAGTGTATGGTTTCTAACCGCTTTCAAACATTCTGGATGACAGGAATGTGTTTGATCCACGCCATATGCGTATTTCCATCCAAGGAAGTGGAATTTATTTGAACCGAGAAAGAGGGCACAGGTAATAAAAGTCTCAGTAATACATCGTTTATGTATGTCACCTTCTGCCTATGGTATGTTTTTATATTGTGGATTTTGCAGCATTGATCCAATTCATATCGATGACCCTCTTTGCCCTGCTAACAATGTGGGTCGGAATTGTTTCCGGATCCATCAATGCATCAAGGTTGGTTGAAATTATCTTTTCGGGACTGCTTGAATCCATCTTTTGCTATCTAGAGTGTTTTGGACTTGTGGCAACGCTGTTTTCTGTTATTATGCTCTGTTATTTAGTAATTCCATCTGACTGGGGAATCTCGGTATTGAAATTTAGTCTTTGCACGGCACTCGTACTAATGCGTTCTTTGTTTGGCCTTTGAAGATATAAGTATTCGTCCGGCAAATCACGGACCAATAAGTCTTACTGGTATTTCCTGATGCTTTTCATGGCAGGCTTTTGCTGATGCTTTTGCAGTTCTAGAGAATGAGCTACTGCAGTTCACTGCAGAATGTAACATGCCTGCATCATCATTCAGCCTACTGAAGAAAATAATTCCAAGTATTGATTCTAACGAGTTGTAGCAATGAAAAGAACCTGTGATTCCACAAGCTACAGGAACTGTTGGGTTGGAATGGCCTCTGCTGTGTTCTAGACACTGAGTTATTACTGCAGCTGGTGGAAAAGAAGGTCAGTAGAGATAAATTTCAAGCTGGTCTTAATTCTAGGTTACTTTCTTTTTTCTGCTATACATCTTAATAGTAGTCCTGTGAGTTTTTAGCGCTAGTAGGTGCGAAAACATTGGTAGAAAAATGTTCATATTCAAGTTTTCTATTTAGTGCAGGCTTGCTCGAAGGTACGCCCCCTCCTCTCGTCTCTGGCTGCTTAGAACCCGAGACCGTTGATTGAGGTGTTAGGCCGAATTGGATGCAAGAGCAAGATGGTGCTGCACTCTGCACACAGAAGGTACAAGACCTATCACTTCTGTAACACGAGCATATCTAATCACTTTGTAAGTATGTAAATCTCATCCACTTGATAACATAAACGATAGACCCTGAACCTCGTGCCGGTGGTATGTGCTGCCCCAAGGATGAGGAAATGGACTCGCCTAATGATGTGTGCTGCCAAACCTATAAGGTCACGGAGGAGCAGTACAGCAGATCCGCACAGAACTCTGGATCCGGAGGAGCAGCACGCGGGATATGCTCTAGCAGAGGCTCTACATGTTTTCTGAATCATCTCTTCTCTGAACCTTAGAAAATGCTGAAGAAAACAAGAGCAAAATCCGTATGGAGCGCCGAGTCCTTCGTGCTTTTGGCAGTCCACATCAGCTTGTGGAACAGAACAGGAAATGGAGAAATGCTACAGAGAAGGTTACCTCTGTTATAGTATGAAACAAAGAATGAATCGACTCCTACATGTGGCCTGTACCAGACTTGTACTGGAAGTGGCGAAGTGATCATTCTCCCGTGGAGTAAGATTGTTCCCCGAACATGTCAGGAGGGTAACTCCCGAGATTACTGCCGTGATCTCGAGTGCCAGATTCTTCACTCGCCAACGCGATTACCGAGTTACTCTTTTTCGGAGACAAGTCGAAGCAATTTTTAGAGCATCAGGAACATGGTCAGGTGACGGCGTTGGCTCTTACAAAAGCGACTTCGTTTTCTGCTGCAGCTGATGAGATTCAAGTTACTGCATTTGTAGTTCCTGCAGCCGATGAGATTTTAGTTAATGCTTTTGTACAAATTTGTCACTAGTATGTTCCTGACCTCTAACAATGCCACCTTATGCGCAGAACTTTATTTATTCTCCTTCTCATTTCACTAGCTATCAAAACGTAGTATGCGGTGCCATTTTTTTCTTTCTAAATGCAAATGTGGTCAATTAAAAACATTGTATGCTTGTAATTTTTCATCACTAAATTTCTTCACAACTACTCCCTCTGTAACAAAATGTAGGACTTTTTAATGCCCTTTTAAACCAAAAATGTTTTATCTTTTGGTACAGAGGGAGTACTTGACAAAGTAATGAACCGTTTTTGCTTTCTTTGTTAGAAAATTATTCTCAAAATTAAGAATACTATGAAAAAAATACACTTTGCATTTCTTCCTTCTAAAGTAGACATTTTATTTTCTATGCGCAATTTTATTTTCCTTTCATCCACTCGCAATAAAAAAATGTAATATGTTGCACCATGTTTCTTTTTGCATACTTTCTCCGTCCGGGAAGAAGTGTACATCTAGGTTTTGTCTTGAGTCAAAATTTTACAATTTTAATCAACTTTTTAGGGAAAAGTAGTAACATTTATGGCACTAAATTAGTATCATTAGATCCGTTTTGAAATGTACTTTGATAATATACCAATTTGATGTCATATATGTTACTATTATTTTCTATAAAATTGGTCAAAATTTTAAAACTTTGACTTGGAACAAAAGCTAGATGTACACTTATTTCCGGACGGAGGGAGTATGTAGATGTTACTTGTTAGAAGTCTATTATAAATGAACACCCCGTAAACTCACTTTGGTTTAAAAATCTTTTAGATGCTAAGCTCCCTCGGTTTGAGCATGTTCTAGAAGGCATTGCATGGTTTTTAGTTCATGTTTTTTTTTTCTTTTTTTCTTTTTTTTTCACATTGTTATTCGTGATCATTTAAAAAAAATCATGAGTAATTTTTGAAGTTTCATGAACTTTTTGAAGTATATTAACATTTTGCATTTTTTTAAATTCATGAACATTATTCGAAATACATGTTTTTTCACCGTTTATGATTTATTTAGTTCACAACAGTCTTAAAAAAAGTACACATCTTTTGATTTAACATACTTTATGCAATAAAAAACAATGGAAGTTTTTTTTTTTGAGCCAACAATAGAGCGAGTTGAAGAAAAAACCAAGCGAGCAAGTGGAGCAGGGATAAAACGAAGGCAGAGCAGATTAAACCAAATGAAACAGTCGAGCGAGGGAGCAGAACAGAGATAAAACCAAGACAACACAGATCAGCAAGCGAGCGACACCTATAAAGCAAACAACCAATCGTAATAGCCCGTGGCCGTTAGCAAAGCACTCCCTTTGTAAAGAAATATAAGAGCGTTTAGATCCCTACTTTTTCTACGGAGGAAGTATACTTCAGACCTAAACCATCTTCTTTGACAATGGTTTTGATCGCGTACCAACCTGTGATTGGATGGTTAGAAGGACAATGATATTTCCTGTTTATCAAAGTTTAAATCTTAGACTTGACATTTGTGCTCATTGGCACCAGAGTTCAGTGGGAGGAGACGTTCTCGTCGGCTACGAAGGTGTCTGTGGTGACTTCGTCAATCTTAAAATGATGTGACGACTCAGTCTTTTAAATGTGCTTGTACGAGTAGGGTGTGCGTGCATGCGTTGAGTGTATGTGTTTGTACTGTGAAAAAAAAATATAATGGTTTTGATCGCAGTCAGTCAACCTTTAAAAAAAGCAACTTTTCTTTTTAAAATGCAGACATTTCTTTCAAGGTGACAACCAGTACCCCAATCAGTCTCCAACGTCAATTTCGCCAGTCCAGTCGGAATCCATCCTCCTCACTCGCCGCCTCCACCTTCTCCTCCCACCCACGGCGGCCGCCGACCTCCACCAGCCAAAATCCGGCCAGATCCGCCTCAGCGGACGCCGGCAGGACAGCCGGTCCGCCTCGCCGACCGCCGGGACACCAGCCCTAGCCCTCGTCCTTCGGCGCTCGCGCAGCAGCCTCCAGCGACGCCGGTGAGCCGCCCTTCGCCTCCTCCGTCCTCACGCCTTTCCCGTCGCCTGCCGAATCGCGATCACACGCGTTCATTCTCCACCCAGAAAACGCCTGATCTGAGGCGCCATGGAGAACGCCTGCATAAGCTTCACCGCCGTCGCGCGGTCGGTGCGGATGCTCAAGATCGACGGCTTCAGCCTCACCGAGAGCATGGACCACGACAACTGCGTCAGATCCAGGTGGGCCTTCGACGGGTACGACTGGGAGGTCCGCGTCTACCCCGCGCTGGCCTGCTCCCCCGCCGGCGGCGGCGCCGGCCCGTACGTGGTGCTGGAGGTCGCCTTCCTCAGCAAGCCCCGCAGGGGCAGCGTGAGGGCGGCCATAGGCTGCAGGCTGGTCGACCCGAGGGGGATACTCAAGCCGTCCAACGAGATCAGCATCTCCAAGGTGTTCAGTCGCCCGCTGGAGTGCTCGGCCAAGGCGGCCGTCGTCGGGCGGCGCGCGCTGGCGGCGTCGGCGTTCCTCCGGGGCGACTCCTTCACCATGGAGTGCACCATCGAGGTCCTCAAGGAGCTGCCTGACGCGGCGACGGACCCGGTCGAAGAGGCGCCGGTGCCATCCTCAAACTTGGGCCAGCACCTCGCCGAGCTCCTGCGGAGCGAGGCCGGGGCGGACGTGACATTCCTCGTGTCCGGCGAGTCCTTCGCCGCGCATAAGACCATACTGGCCGCCAGGTCTCCCGTCTTCATGGCGCAGTTCTTTGGAGACATGAAGGAGAAATGCTCGCAGCGTGTGGAGGTTGAGGACATGGAGGCCGTGGTGTTCAAGGCGTTGCTCCACTTCATCTACACCGACACCGTGGCGGAGTTCGACGAGAAGGGCGAGGAGGTGACGATGTTGGCTCAGCACCTACTTGCGGCCGCTGACAGATACGGGCTGGACAGGCTGAAGCTGATCTGCGAAGGCAAGCTCTCTGATGGCATCAATGTCGACACTGCGGCGACGTCTCTGGCTCTTGCCGAGCAGCACGAGTGTCCACGGCTCAAGGCCAAGTGCGTCCAGTTCATCGTCAGGAATCGTGAGGTTCTTGATGCTGTGTTGGCGACGGAGGGGTACAAGTACCTGGCCGCAAGCTGCCCTTCGGTGCTGGCTGACCTGCTCAAGTCGAGCCTGCGCGTGGGATAAATAGCTGTTGCATAGCTGGGTGGATGCTGTCAGAGGTGCAAATTTCAGTGATGCGTAGTCTCTGTTTGTGCTTGTCTAGTGACCATGCGTCGCGTCTTAACAATAAATCTAAGCTCAGGTAGGTCAGACTCTGGCTGTGCCTGTTATGCATGAATGCATTATAGTAGTAACTTGCGTTCCCCTGACTTGTTTATGTGCAACCTGCTGTAGTGCTGTGATGTAATTTAGTTTAAATGGTCCATGATTTGGTATCTATCTCCTGGTATGCTTATCACTGCCACCAGGTGATACATGAGTAGTCTCTGTTTCTGCTTTTTTTATGCAAGTAGTAGCAACTTGTGTTTCCATGACTTATGTAATGCACAACGCACTGCTTTCAGTAACCTCTTCATTGTGATTTAATTTAGTTCCCCTGATTTGTTTACGTGCAACTTGCTGCTTTCAATGTGATGTAATTTAGTCTGAATGGTCCATGATTTGGTATCTATCCTCCTGTATGGTTATCACTCCCACCAGGTGATGCATGAGTAGTCTTTGTTTGTGCTTGTCATTTATATACATGTCTAGTTAGCTTGTGTCGTGTCTTTCCAACACACTGAAGCTCAGATGGGTTGGCCTCTGTTCTTGTTATGCAAGTAGTAGTAATTGTGTTTCCCTGACTGTTGTAATGCACATCTTAACCCCTTCATTGCGATGTATTCCCGCCGTTCTGAATTGTAAGATGTTCCAATTTTTTTATTTTTATGAATTGGATGTATATAGACGCATTTAAGTGTGTTTGTTCACTCATTTCAGTCGGTATGTAATAGCCCATATTGAAATATCCAAAACGTCTCATAATTCGGAACGGAGGTGATAATCTAGTGCTCGGGAGGTAAATATGTTCTGATGTGCATCTTACCAGTAGTCCTCTACTCCACTTTTTGGCGCAGGTTTTGGATGTGCATCTTTAATCATCCACTTTTGCTCGGGAGGTATGAACACGTCGATAACAAAACGGTCAATTCAAGTGTTGCATTTGGCGCAGGTTTGTTCTAAGGTATGATGTCATCTGCCCTCCTCGCAGCCAAATGCCGCTGGTTGCCGAGACACCGAGAGGTATTCGGCTGAACTGGATGAATTAAAGACCAAGAAGGTGTTGCACCCTGCACACAGATCACTTGTATAACACGAGCTCAAGTCATCACCTTGTAAGCATGTAAATTTCATCCGGTGGTTAACAATACCATGAACGGTAGATCCTTAACCTTGTGCCGATGGGATGTGTTGCCAAGGATGCGGGCACGAGCTCGCCTAATGATGTGTGATGCCAAACCTGTAAGCTATGGAGGAGGCTGTTACCAAGCAAAGAAGGAAGCGGCTGCTTTGTGTAGCCGGTACCAGACTTGATACTGGAAGTGCTGACCGGTATTGGCGGAGCGCTGTTCACTTGTCGTGCTGTGTTCTTCTGTTTTGTTTCCTGTGCAAGTATCCGTTAACACTATTACCAAACTACCTTCCATGATGAATGCTTGCCATTTTTTGTCGCAAAATTCGTTCGCAAAATATTGCCTCCGTTCTGCATTATAAGATGGTTTGGACATTTCAATATGAACTACGTACGGACCGAGATGAGAGAACGAACATACTAAAACATGTCTATATGCAGCCTGGTTTAGAAAAAAAGTGTGAACATCTTATAATTCCAAAAGGAGGGAGTACTTGATGAAGTAGCGAATTGTTTTGCTTTCTCTGTCAAAAAATGTTCTCAAAATTAGGAATACTTTGAAAAAACTAGCGTAACATGCACGCTCGCATTTCTTCCTTGCGAAGCACACATTTCCTGTAACAAAAGGACAATCATGAGGGGATAGCAAAGCCACTTTTATGTGCACAATTTCATTCCAAGTGGTGGGCAAGCAAAGCCACTTTACGTGCACAGCTTCATTTATTTTTATTTCCATTTCACTAGCTATCAGAATCAAATGTAGTACTTCCTCTGTAAACTAATATAAGAGCAGCCGGACGCAGCTGTCCTGATCACGAGCTCATGTGAGCTTGTTTGAACAGTAAAATCGAAAAAAATAGTAAAACATTTCAAAAAAATCTGAATTTTCTTTTGTGAGAAACATTGATGTTTTT
>CBMN010764354.1:0-10274 GCA_000582825.1 Hordeum pubiflorum
ACCACCACCACCACCACCATTGCAATATCCAGAATCTGCAAGTTTTTCTACAGGTCTTGATCCAAGAGTGAGATTTTGTGCTCCCAAGCTCGTTTGCACCCTTTAGTTTTTTTTTCTTCAAAAGATTATGTTTTAAAGTTTCATAAAATTCTGAAAAAAAATCAGTCATGTGCATGTACCTGCAAATTTTCATGACAAAGTATGTTAGTAACTGTTCTTCACAAAAAGGAAGAATTAGTGGCTAGAGCAATAACTTTGTATGCATTGAACTTGCTCTTTTTTCACAGGGCACAAGAAGTGTTTGCAATATTTTTATCAATAATTTTGACAATGTAGAATGTTTTCTAAGCCGGAAGAGCATGTGCACCGGGGTTCAACTCTGAGTTACCCATCTTGATCCTCCTAACATGAGTTTTGGTATAACTGTAGGGTCATTGGAGATTCCCCTATGGTATGGAGATGCAAGGCTATGCCTATATCTTGACGCATCCTGGCACTCCTGCAGTCTTCTATGATCACATCTTCTCACACTTACAACAAGATATTGCCAAATTGATTTCTATCAGACGCCGCCTAAAGATTCAGTGCCGCAGCAAGGTATGAAACGTGTACAGAAAGTAACCGAATGAAATGCCTACTGTTTTTTCCTCCCTTCCCTTGCGCTTGATGTCCATATGCGCAATGAACAAATTTCTGTCGGTATGTAGATCAAGATACTCAAGGCAGAACAGAATTTGTATGCCGCCCAGATTAATGAGAATCTAATGATGAAGATCGGCAGCGGACATTTTGAACCAATCGGTCCCATAAACTGGAGTGTTGCAGCAGAGGGACATGATTACAAGATCTGGGAAGCAACGCCATAGACTTTGTCGCACCGCTAATAGCATATACTAGGTAGGAAGAGATGGCATCAGAATGGAGAGTGGCTGACTTGGCCACTGCTGGTGCCAAGAAAAGGCGATTGCAATGGCAGTAGGAGCATTTTCCCTGCAGCAACGCTTTCACTGAAGTCAAATTATATGTACACAATTGAACATTTTTGTATCTACTGCGGAACCATTGTTACCTCTGAAGGCAAATTGCCTGCTTATTTGCAAAGGCATCCCCACTCTGTCGGATCTATGTAAGACAGTGCATTTACAGTAAGGTATATTACACTCAAGTCCACTTTGTTGGATCTATGTAAGAATAAATAAAGCATACCAAGTTTTTGTATGTTGTGCATCATATCAAATTCCTGTGTAGTGTGTTCAAGTAAATAGTTGTGCATCGGGATCCAAGCATTTTGTCGAGAAGCATAGCATAAGATAACGGAAAGCGACTTAGGCATGTCAAGGCCAAAAGCATTTACCAAGATTCAGTTCAATACTATGCAGGATCACTGACTTGGTTCTCAAACATCTAAAACAAGCTATTGGACAGGGCGAGTACTACTAATTCTCAAAATGACGCCAATTAAAGCGAGGACAGTTTGCAGAAACGAGATACGTCGACCCAAACACGACCACCTCAGGTATATGTGATATGGAAAGCTACCAGTCTGCCACCAAAATCCTAAACCATCCTAAACCTAGAAGGGATCGGCATCATCATCAGGGCTTAAGGAGCAGCGAGAGCCCGATCTTGGAGCTCTTCTCGATGGCTTTGGTGTCGAACTCGCTGGAGATGGTCAGCACTGACTTGGGCCTCAACTCGTGCTGGATGAGGGCACTGACCATGCCGTGGTTGTCGTAGCGCACCTTCGCAGTGGTCAGAGGGTCCAAGAAATACTGCACCCCCAAGGTGGCCGTGGTCTCATTGCTCGACAAGCTGTGGCTCACCTCTCCTCCAGCAGCGGCCTGGCTGTTGTTCCCCATTTGGTAGTAAGACGCAGATAGGCAGTCCCCTTTGTTGTTCCTGAAAAGGGAGATCATCCACCATTCATTCATACCCCATCTACTTCATGCGTGCGTGCAAGTATAAATGATCTTTAAACGCTTAAAAGATGTTCCAACCAAGGCAGTTCAGTGAATGAAGTAAAAGAAAGGTGAAGTGGCCGAGAGAAGCGAAAACTTACAGCATCAGAGCAGCGAAAAGATCTCCCTTGGTGAAACTCGCCCCAAAATTGTACTTGGTGAAATCCCCAGTTGCGCTGTCATAGGCAACGTCAGCACCAACAGCAAGAGCTTTGTTGCCAAACAGACCAGAAACGTTAACCAGAGGTTTTGAGTCCATGCCAAGGCCCAGACTGAGTCCAGCGTAATCATGCAAGTACTGGAACTCAAACTGCGAGAAGAAGGTACGAGTGTCAAAAACAAAATCATTTTTTGGACTATATATATAGAAGACCAAACCAATCTGGAAATCGATGGCACCTTTCCAGCATTGGGGTTTGGAAAAGGAATGGTTAGGATTTGCTTCAAGCCTGGCAGTATGCTAACATCCTCGGAGGCTGTGATTAACAGCTAAAAAGGAAACATTAATTAGTCCAGTCAGCAGCAGGGAAACGATTGATTAAACTGGGTTCATCATCCGAATCTGAAAGACCTTTTCTTACAATAACATTTGACCGAGAAAAGGGTACATCCACAAACTTACTTGAGAGTCTGAATTTGCTTTCACATCAACTTTGACATTCCTGTACTTAAACTGGGTCTGAATCTCGCTAAGGGTGTCTCCATTTTTCCTTGTGCTTGTAGCAGTGATTGCCTATAGAGAGAAATTCAGAATATATGATCAGATTTATAGTTCACACCTAGAACTGAAAGCTCAAGAAAATAGATATAGAAAAAACAACAGGTCAAGATTTCTAGCAAGCCAAGTGTCAACAAGAGTTCATGACGTTTATAATAAACTGACTCCATAATAAGATGGATAACACATATGCACGACAGCATGATGAATTACTGAATTAGTCCTTTTTTGAAGTTCTAATACAGAATAAAATAGATATACCCACTATCAGGTTTTGGAATTTTGACAGTGTCAGCTAAAACAACTGAAAAGGTGTGACTGGATCAGTTGTTTGTCAGTCTGTATCACATAAGTAAACATATATCTATAAAACAGTAGAGGAAGTGAACTAACATATTAACAATGGTCCTGCCAAAAAAAAATCAATACAAATTCTAGTATCACTGCTATTACATTCTAATTGCAAGTTCATAAATACACGTTAGAAATCCTACATTGTTAAGTTACATGAACATAGTTCCAGTTAAAGAGCATAACATGGAGTTCGTCTGGGTGCAAACACAATCTCTGAAACTAAAAACAAGGACAGGTAGAGTGCAAACAGACGCACCAGGAGGTGAAGGAATGATGGACCAAGGCACAGGATACAGGTTTGAGTTTCTTGTGTGCTAAAGTTGTGTTCATTAAATTGGTGAAAATTGCAGATACTAAAGCATCATCCTATCCAGCAACTATTACAAGAGCAACTATTACAAGTACAAAACAACCAGTCTGCTCCAATCCCAAATGTCACTTTCATCAAGCTAGAAGCCATGAAAACCATCAATGTGTGTGTATCAATGTACCCGCACACAAAAAAACTTCCATAAATCATGCAAAAGTAATATCAAGCTCTATCCAGACTGTAATCAACATCTCATATGACATAACATGAACACAGTAATCTCCATACAAGAAAAACTTCCATACAGATTCACATCTTAAATCATGCATAAATAATACCAAGCTCTATCCAAACTGTAATAAACATTTCACATGACACAACATGAACACAGTAATTTCCATCTGACGATAACCACATGTAACTAGCAGCATCGCACCCATACAGAAATTTCACGCGCAACAGTTGACCTAAAGTAACTCAATATCACGCCTCATCCACCAACTACTATGATAAAACTAGAGTATCAGAGATAGGAATTACCAACGATTGAACTAAAGTAACTCAATATCTCCACCAACTACTATCAAGGCAGTCTGAGACCTCGTGCACTCCTGACTCAACTCAAATCGAAACATCCCCTAAAACCCCAACAGACCGCTCGCGAACACACAAGCCATCCCCAATCTGCATAAGTGCAGAAAACAAAAACAAAACCTGAACCCTCCCAAGTGCACACTACACAACGCCTCACCTAAAACCTCACAAGCTAGCCATCTAAATCGAACTCAAACAATTATAAACTGCCTGATACAGGACCGAATCAAATCATGCGATGCAAGCATTCCACAGGAAACCACGAAAATCGAGCAGAGATCGTCGATACTCACAGCTCCATTTGCGGCGTAGGTGCTGAGGGTAACCTTCTGGTCCGTGGTGAAATCCTTGTACAGAAGATCTGCAAAACCACCAAGGATAGCAACCAGCAATTGGTCAAGGGGGAACCGATTATTAGTCGCTTAGAAAGCTCTCGAGAATCATCACCACCAAATTAAATCCCACAAAACCCCTGAACGTAACCCGAAAGGGAAGCGCTCGTCCTGACCTCTGGCCTTCTTGCCGATCTCGGAGTAGAGGCCGGGACCGGTGGCCGCCTTGGGAGGAGCGTCTCCCTGGCCCGCCATGGAAGGTCCGTCGACCTGGGCCGACTTGGGAGGAGCGTCGACCGGGGCCGGCTTGGAAGGAGCGTCGACCGGGGCCGACACGGAAGGGGCGTCGACCGGGGCCGCCTTGGAAGGAGCGACGACCGGGTCCGCCATGGGAGGAGAGCGGTTCGGCTCAAGGACCAGAAAGCGGCGGAGGCGGAGGCGGAGGCGAGGCCGGCGGGAAAGGTGGCGGTGGCGTGCGGGCGGGGTAGGGGATGGATGGATGGAGGCCACTACTTATAACGGCGTGGAGAGGGGGTAGGCGCCGTACGTATGGCGGCCTGTTATGAGATGGACGGTGTTGATCCCTTTGCCGCGGGGTGTTGGTTGGCTTTCTCTTCAAGAGAAATAAGCTGGGGATGGTCTATGTTTGCTTGGAGAAAGGGTTGATGAGCACGGGGCAGTTTAGCCAGTCATGGACTTTGAGTTGATCCCCGTGGACCAAAAGCTCGAGTACTCCACTTTTTCTAAGATGAAGAAGCTTCTCGCATTAACCCCGTCGGAGACGCCCCATGCCAAGATTGTGGCCTTTCAAGATGAAGTTTATCTGATTTTGCATTTAAGATGAAGCTTACTTATCAAAGCTTCTTTTAGTTTAAAAATAATATTCCTACGTATCAAAACGTGATGCCACGTTTCTCCGGGAATGCACAATGCATCCTAAGCCTTTGTCAGACCTTCAAAATGTGGAATAAACGTAAGTAGCATTTTGAAGTATTGATGATGAAGAATTTTTCAGACTACTCCCTGTGTTCAATTTTTACATGGCACAACTGTGCAATCCCCTCTTTTTACAAAAAATATCATGTCCATATTTTTTGAAGCGGAATTATCATGTCCATCCTTAGAGTATTATACAGTCAATAATTATCCTTTAGCGTCAACTTCAATTAGTGAATCGATCGATAAAACCATGCTGTCCAACAAGCAAACACAAGGCATGGGCCCACATTTTCTTTGCGGCGTGGAAGAGCTCCCCACCTAAAGTTCCTCGTGTTAAAGAAGGGCAGTTCCATACAAGGAGAGGATCTCATTCGATGAATCTAGAAAGGGGGGAAGAGTTACATGAATTGGGTCAAACAGAGAGGCATCATATGCATGTGTCACGTCACCACGTAGCGTCACATGTAGCCTACACAACCAAAAGACAACATTCTTAAGACTAACGCTAGTGTCAAAGGAGTGGAGCGATGCTCATGCAAAAAAGGACACCAGTGACATTCTTATGAAAAACGTTGGGGCCAAAGAACAAGACATTGTCCATATACGACAAAGCGTGCTTGACAATTCTGCTCGCCATCGACCAGTGGAATTGTGAAAGGAACATCTGCAGCACAAGCCATCTGTCATCTATACAGATCAACGAAGCTTGGTGCACTTGGAAGACCACCACATCATGATGCAAATTCAGCAAAAAAAGAACATTCTTCAAACTGTGAATAAAGTGGTTTACAAAAGAGGGTGCGAAAACAAAACCGTTGATGCTCTGCCTCATTGCGCACCTACATACTAAGCAAATGGGACATCGGTGATCATGCCAAGATGGTTGGAGATCGTGGTAGAACATTACAGCTCTGATGAACAAGCAAAAAAATTGCTGGCCGAGCTAGCGTTGACAGGCATCAACGAGCAAAGGGCACTCTCTGCAGGAATGCGTGATTTTCAAAGGCGGATTTGGTTGGGATCTCGCACCAAAACTCATCAGCCAGTGTTGGTAGCTTTGCTCAACAAGGGGCTGGGTGGGCATTCGAAAGTCCTGGTCACACTAAAACGCGTCAAACAACTGTTCTATTGGCCCAACATGTGAAGTGATGTGGACAACTTTGTGAAACGATGCACCGTCTGTCAGCGTGCAAAGCACGAGCGGTGCAAAATGTTCAACCTCTACCAATCCCCCCCGCGCCATGGCCCACCATCAACCTGAATATCGTTGAAGGACTGTCCGCTCTGGTGGAGTTGATACTATCCTCGTCGTATGGAAACTTCATACCTCTCAAGCACCCATACACGACAACCGAGATGGTGATTATGTTCCTAGACTTTGTCTATCGACTGCACGACATGCCTCAAGTCATCATCTCTGACCGAGAAGGTGTTCATCAACGGGTATGGCAGCAACTCTTCAAGTTGTCCGACACAACACATTGAGCTCTTCCTACCACAGGCAGATAAATGGTCAAACCGAGAGGCTCAATCAATGGCTCGAGACCTACCTCAGATGTCTAGTGCACGATCAGCCGCGCGAATGGGCATCCTGGCTACCGCAAGCGGAGTCTTGGTACAACACCTCCTTCCATTCAGCCTTGGGCAAGTCTCCCTTCGTGTTGTTGTACGGCAGACCTGCACATCACCTCGACATCCAGAACACTAAAGGACATTGCTGATTGGAGCGGCATGCTCCAAGCTTGGCAAGAGATGATCCCAACAATTGTGCAGCACCCCCGTTCACGCAACAACGGATGCAAGCTCAGGCGGACAAGAAGCGCATGGAGCGACGGTTTGAGGTAGGTGACTATATATACCTAAAATTACACCCTTATGTACAGACATCTCTGGTGGACTGGGACTCACACAAGCTTCGCCTCAAGTATGCCGGGCCCTTCAAGATCGTACATCGGGTGGGTGAGGTGGCCTAAAAGCGCACACATCCATCCTCCGGTTCCATGGGGTAAATGCATTTAAAAGGACAAATTTCTATAGGATAGTTGGGGGGTCAAGAGTTATCTTAAGAACCCCGAAGCTGTGCTCACTCTCTTCCTCGCTTCTTCCGTGACCTCAAATTCATCAGCATTCCTTCCTCCTAGCGTGACGCCAGGGCTTGAACTCAATGAAATTGTGATTCCTGTATCAAGGTTCAAGGGCGTGACACATCTCTAAAGCTAACTGGAGGGCATCTTTTGACCATGCTTGTTTGTTAACCACTCGAAAATAAACGTAGTGGAAACTCTGGCCAACTGGGAGGAGCAGCCTAGTATTATTGTAAAATGAGTAGCTTAGCATTGAACCGCAGCCACAACCCACGGGGAGTCAATTTCTGCAGTAATGCAGAAGGGATCTGTTGGAAAGAAACATAATTTTTTACTCCCAACCAACGTGCACTGTACACTGCCAGGTTGCTTCCAAGTGACAATTGATTCGAATTATCATCACACACTACATCCATAGATGAATCAGGGATGCCAGCCACCGATTTTCATCCAGCACTACCATATCCGGTAAGCATAGCTAGCACAAGTGTTGTTTCACCTTTGCAGATTCTTGCTGACCCTCGTTTAGGACAGCGCCTAGTGGTGGCAGAAAGCATATCCAAGACTGCTTGCTTCCCCTCCCTCTCCATGGTGCGATAGAGGCCTCCGTCGCACAACAGCTCAATGCACCACCGCATATGCAATCATGATCGCTAAGCTAATAAAAATGCAATTACAAATGTGCACGGGCAGGGACTACAAATTGTTTCAAAATTCAGTAGACCAAATGATCTATCTATTACTTCACGTTTGCTTGCTTCTCTTTCTTTTCAAAGCTCCAGGCGCTTTATCTCTCGACTTATTAAACTTCTTTGATGCTTATGGTTCCACATACCCTTTCAGTTTCTCCAGAGCTTAAATTTAACAGCCCAGCAAGGACAAAAGCAACAGAAAAAAATATTTTTGAAGGAAACAACAGGAGCTCTGCTTTTGCATTTAAGAAGAATAGAAGTTTTACAACATTACATCAATGCCAGACTAGAATCCTGGCCGACACCCTTTCGATCAAGGGCACAACCAAAAAAAATAAAAAATAAAATAGTCGCCTCCATCATGTACAAGCGTCCGACAATCGGCGATGTCGTTGCCTCATAGAACATCATGACCTCGTCTCTGATTAGCCCAGCCATCGCTAGAGGTGTCAACTCTTTGTGCTGAAAGACCCTACAGTTCCTCTCTTTCCAAGTATTCCATGCAATGTAAGCGTCTAAAGTGATTTCCTCTTTGTTCTTCTCCTTGGTCCCGCATCCTGCGCATAGAGTAGACCATCATGGCCCAAAGGATGTAGCCGAGGGAGCCAGTGTGCCCATCCTGTCGTTTCCTTGCTGGAACTGCATCCAGACCTCTTTCATGAAGCAACAGTTGAGTATGATATGGTAGGCCGTCTCTTTCTCTTGGTCACATAGGGCACACATGTCTTTTTGCGGCCACCCCCTTGCTTGCAGCCGATCTGCCATCTAGTTTCTATTTTGTAGCAATAGTCATAGGTAGAATTTAATCTTCCCCTCCATCTTACTCTTCCACACTTTGGCCAGACCAGTTTTGTCAATTCGTGCCACGAACTGGATGTCATAGGCTGAGGCGGCCGAGTAGCCCCGATTGGTAGTTAGGGTCCAGAGCACCTTATTTTTGCAGTCCGAGAGATGGACCAGCCGGCTTTCCTCCCAAATATGCACAAACTGAGTGAGCTGCACCTCCGTTGTCATTCTTTGTAGTCCTTGCATCCATCTTCCATGATGTATCGCCTCCCAAACATAGATCTTCGTGAATCTGGCCAATTGGTACAATTCCGAAAACTTTGTGCGAGGAGCCTCCCCATTAAGCCATATGTCCCTCCAGAACGAAGCAGTTCTTCGGTCCCCTAGCTGGACCGAAGTGCAGCTCCCGAACAACTGTTTGTCTATCTCATCACACGGTGTCGGCGTTCCCTTCCAAGGCCCGTCCTCATCATCCCAACAAAACCATTCCCATGTTAGCCGTAGAGCACGGCCGAAACACTCGATGTTCTTGATCCCCAGCCCACCCTTCTTAATTGGGGAGCACACCTGCTTCCAATTGACCAGGCTTCTTCCCCCAATATTTGCATCGTCGACCTCCAAGAGAAAGTTCCTCCTCAACTTATCCACCTTTTTGATGAATCATTTGTCCGAGACGAAAGCAGTCAAGAAATAGGTTGCCGTTGCCATGACGACCGAATTGATGTACATCAATCTTCCTTTCCTATTCAGCAAATGAACTTTTCTCAATGGAAGTTTCCCTACCATCTTATAAATCAATGGTTGAACCTTAATCTGAAAGCACAAATGCTCCCTTGGAGGTTTTGATAATTAATGACAATATACATTGTCTTTTGGACTAATAGTTTTATCTAGTCTATTTCAGATGAAGTCCAAAGGAAGGAGTGGCTGGGAATTGTGAGAAGGATACCCAAGATGGAAAGGATTCATATTGGCAAAAGCTTCAAGACCCTCAAGACTCTACATTTTCTTTTATGTGAGAAATCACAATTGATTCCATAGGAAAGCCAATACTATTAAAAGGAGATGAGGTATTGATAATAATCTGGTTGCTCAAGTGCTTAGAGATTTTCCACCAAAAGCCTCAACAAAACTCTCACAAAATATTCTATCCAAAACCCTAACTGCCAAAATTGGTGCCACCAACTTTTCCATATTGGCCCCAACGAGTTTGCCAAGACAGAACCCAGAGCCAAAACACTAATACCTCGGTACCACCGAGATTTGATTCGGTCTCACCGAGATGCGTTTGCAAACTCTCTGGAATCGAAATGTTTTACTTTGGAATCTCCGAGTTTTTCATTTCGGTGCCACCGAGATTTGGATCTGCCCTAGGTCAACCGAATCAGTCTCACCGAGTTGTTTCCTACCGGTCTGACCGAAAAGCCGAAAGCTACAACCATTTTGAACTAGTCGGTGTAACCGAGTTTTTACTTTTGTAAGTGCATCTAGTGCCCCTTAGTGATTT
>CBMN010764388.1:57-10979 GCA_000582825.1 Hordeum pubiflorum
GACGGGAGTCAAATCCCGCAAAGAAAAAAAACAGGGAGCGAAAACCAGGGTGTCACACTCAAGCTCTCATCATGGACATCACTTGTATACTCTCTCTCTCTCTCTCTCTCTGTGTGTGTGTGTGTGCGTGTGTGTATGTCGTCGTGCGTCCCCTCGAGAGAGCATGTGATGATGCCCCCATACCACCGCCAAGTACGTCCTGAACCCTTAATGGGCTTTGAGTTGCAGAATTGGGACGTCAAATAATATATGGGAGGCGGCATGTGGGTTAGATTGGATCATTTGTGTCAGAAGTAGATATGATGTGCACATGAGTTGTATATTTGTTGAATACAAGTTTCTTGCATATAATATAACTGCATTTTTTGAAAATAATAATGGGTATTCCGCCCTCCTTCCCAAAAGAATTGAACATAGAGGATGGATCTCTATGTCCAAAGTGATAAAATCAGTGGGAACATAACTTATATTAGCACTAATAAGAGCGCCATCAATCCTTCACATATGCTTTTACATAGTGGAATCAGCAAGATGCAGATTAAGTTGACAAGCTGAATTTGTTTTAATCACAACACTTTATATAAGGATTTAACGATTGTAGAGACACTAGCACCGAGATCACGAAGAGCATAACAATCAGAATTATTAATGCTAATATTTATAATTGGTTCCAAACCATCCTCTAATTTTATAGTGGTCATGGCATCTTGATTACATTTCGCCTCTCCAACGCTTAAAATAGTTAATGCTATATGATCAGCAATTTGTTTGTTGCAAGCACTTTAGGCACTTGCGATAATTATTTCAAAACTTTTATAAATTTAGAGAGTGTACAATCATCATAATAAATGTAATTCCATGAAAAAAATGAATCCACACTACAAACATTTTTTCATGGATCATGTTATGCACAATTTTAGGTTCAATTTCAGCATGAAAGGTTTTGTTTCGTCTTTCTTCATGCATGACAATTGTCTCCGAATTCTTATTAAGATGGCTTGAATATGTTTGAGAGTCTTTTCATTGTCAAGTATAGATGGTGTCGATCTATACTTGATAAAATATATATCATTAGTCATTAGTATGACGTTTAAATTTATCAAAGAGAGTAGCTAGTTTATCAAAAAATTGTTCAAGCTCTTGATTTATTTTTGCGTCAAAATAATTTTTTGAATCATTCCCACAAATACAATAGGTAATATTATTGATTATATGAATGATAAGGCCTATAATAATTATTCCAAATTTATTCGTACATGCATTTTCGTTGAAGTTGTTTGGACATCTACATGTTCTTTACTTTGTTCAACAAGTCAACCTGTTCTGATACAAAAGTCCTATATCTTAAAATCAATTCATCAAGTTGGTAATGTGTTCTTCGTTAATCAAATTACTTTTCTCAACAAGTCAACCTGTTCTAATACGAAAGTCCTATATCTTAAAATCAATTCATCAACATGCAATAATACTACACTAACACAGGATTAATTTATGGACTAATCATTGCCATCGGTCTTAAGTACGTATATGTTCTCCATCCTTTAAGTTTCTAACCCCCCACGCGTTCGAGTTATCTGATGGCTCGAGGCTGAGGGAGGCATTTTCAGGCGCATTTATCAGTGGGTGGCCCGCTGCTTAAGTGTGTGTGTATGTGCATATCAATATGCTACTGTGTGTCTAAAGCATCAAGTATATGTACATTAAACATTAAAATGCCACTTAATTCCCACTTTCCTGCTAGCTGCAGCAGCACCACGTGACTGCTATAGCAACCCATCGATCCACTTACCCCATGCCTCAAAGGAAGGACAAACTACGTGCTTCCTCCGTCCGAGTTTATTAGGCCCTTTCATTTAAAGCCAAAGTTTGACAATAAATTTAACTAACAAAATATAAGCTATATGTCATGGAAAGAATACCATAGAAAACATCTTTCAAATACAAATCCAACAATATACTTTTTGTGGCATATGCTTTATATATTTGCAGTTAAATACATGGTCGAATTTGAACTCAAAATACAAGGGGGCCTAATAAACCCGGACGGAGGTAGTATATAGCAATGATATACAACCATGGTTTGGGGAGCATTCCTGCAATGAAGTAAATTCGAAACAAAAAACAACCAATTTAAAATTATTTTTTACATGTGAATGTCTAAAGCGTGCATTGCAATTTTTACGTGAAACAGAACATTAAAGACAAAGTTAGTTAGTTGAGAAATGCTAAAAAATTGTTGTGCAACTTGTTTTTTTTTACATAGATCCAAATTCTTGGGCATTCCACCTAAATATTTACAGATAAGATTTACACATGCATATCTATTTTTTTATTTTGTTTTTTTACATCCACAAAAATATTTTTGGCGAGCAAGAGCAAATGCTAGCAAAGAGCCGCATTGAATATCCAAAGATATATTGCCCCGTAGGAAATTTGAGGGCTCGGGCTTTTGCGTTGCATGCAAGAGGCAGATGATAGGTGGCTCGTCGAGCGTGATTAGTCGATCCATTTCATTCCACGTTAACATGTATAAATCACCCATAGAGCTAACAATTGTCATCCTGTTTATTTTTACCAAAAACCATTGAACAATCATTCTACGGCATATATATAAATAAAGAAGGTCAAATATGTACAGTAAAAATAAAAGAAAAAGCAGCTAGTCTAACCAACTAACCAATGCCAGCTCTAGAGAAACAAATAACATGCATGATAAACTAGTTTAGGAACTGATCAATCCAACTGCAAAAGAAGAGCTTCAAATTTATTCTTAATCCTATGCCTGATTAGCAACAAACCAGCCCTGAGTAAACTTCTCCAAAACTTAACAGATGGTGGTTGTGCTTTGAAGATTTTCCCATTTCTCTGCATCCAAAATGTGACAACATCCCGTGATGGATATTTTAAGAGCAACTGAAGGTGGGGGCGGGGGGCTTGAGTTATGATCAATATCTAATCATAGATAGAGATTCCTCTATTTTTGTGCCCAAGAATTGAATCCTAACAACTCAAAGCAAAAATGCAGTCCCCCAATCCAGCTCAGGGTCCCAACCCAAAGCCCATTCATTGATAAGCTCCAGGACGGAAATGGCAACTGCCCTCTCGCGCGTGGCCGTGCGGCCGCCGCCTCCTTGATCTCCTTGCTCCGGCCTGCTCCGCGGCTGGCGAGCCCAGATCCGGCACCCCCGCAACGCGCTCTCGCCTCTCCTCCAGTCTCCCTCTCAGTTCGTTCGCCCGCCATGGCTCCCCACGCTCTGACGTCGGCGGCCGCCGCGGCCTCTCCTGCGGCTCCTGCCGGTGTCCTCCCCGCCTCGTCGACGGGGGCCGCGCCGGCATCCTTGGCGCCTCGTGCCGGCGCCACCTCCGCTACGACGACGGAGGACGCCCCGCCCTCCCTGGCTCCTCCTGCTGGTGCCATCCCCGCTGCCGCGCCGGCATCCTTGGCGCCTCCTGCCCCGGCGCCACCTCCGCTACGACGACTGAGAGGACGCCCCGCCCTCCCTGGCTCCTCCTGCTAGTGCCATCCCCGCTGCGTCGAGGGAGGCCGTCTCAGCCTGTCAGCCGCCGCTTTCTGAGGACGACTCCACGGTGGCCCCTCTTGCCTCCCGCAAGACCGCCCCGGCCTTGGGGGGACGTTTACAACCGCCACGGCCCTCCACCACCGAGACGCGGGCCAGTTCCGATCAGTGCCTGGCGACTCCGACGCCTGCGACGCCGCCTGTTGTTGCTGCTGGAAACGACTATCTTCGTGGCGCTCTCGCCGTTGGCTCCAATTCAGCTCCAGCCCTCCCGCCGCCGCCGGGGACACTGCCCCCTCCTCCGTTCAGGCCGGTGCGCCTCTCCCCGCAGGCCCCGTGTCATTGATATTTTACCCTACGCCTTTGATCGTCATACTCATGTGACAATTAGTTAAATTCTAATTTCATATATATACATATATCTCATACCGTAATGAAGTTCCATTACATCGCTCGATCAAAACTTACACATGGAAAATATATCCATGAACTCCAACACTTGTGTATAGTTTCTGAGATATGCTCAACGACTATAATATTGTAGCTAGCTAGCTTGCGTTGTGAGGCTAGGAAGATGTACGTCCAAAGCATGCACCACTTAGGCTGATCGCCGCCAGCTAATACATAGATGCGCCCTCTTATCAAAGAAATAAAAGGAGTATCCGACCAAAATTCTAAATTCATTGTTTCTTAAAAAAATCATTTTTTTTTCAATATCGGTTTTTGTTTTGTTTGTGCATAGGAAACAGTGCTCATCTAAAAAAATTGGTGCATGCGTCGATTTTGATTATGAGAAAGAAAAACGACTTACCTAAATTGATGCAAGTCGATTTTGATTCTAAACAAAAGAATCAACTTACCCAAATTGTTTTTCCTGGCAGCTTGTCCCAGCCGGTCCTTTTTTTTAATATGTAAGAGCATCTACTGCCGGACTTAGCAAATATGACCCCTGAACGTCCGAGACGCACCCGGTCAGTGACCGGTCGTGTCCCCTATTTGTCCATCCGTGCAACCACACTCCTCATCTTCTTCCTCATATGTCCGATCACTTGCACGTGATTGGTGGAGAGGAAGAGAGAGAAAGAAAAAAATGAATAAAGAAAAAGAAAAGGTGGTCCGGGTGGGGTCGCGTCCTACGTGGTGGACTGACCGGGCGCGCCCGGACGCGTCCGCGAGTCCTCATATTCTCCTTATATTTGAGATGGATATGAGGGTTCGTGGACAAACCGGGCGTATAGGAATGACATGAGGGGTCCGGTTGTGTCACTTTTTTTCCTTCTCTTTCCTGTCCGGTCACTGACCGGGCGCGTCCGCGGGCATATGAGAGGTCGTTTGAGGCGCCCGGTTGTAGATGCTCTAAAAGCCGGGTCAATGATGGATCAAACTTTATAATCTAGAAAAAAAACGTATGGATTTCCTGAGCATCACTTCTTTCTTTCGTGGACATGAGCATCGCTCACTTTATTTGTTTACACAAAAACATGACAGGCAAAGGAAAGAGGGAAATGGAAAGAAAGATGGCGTGATTACCAGGCATGGTATATGTGCGCGCGTTAGGTAATGGTATGGTACTGAACTTCAAATGTTGCTTTCCATCCTCATGGAGCGGATTGCCTGTACAGAGAGGATGAAGCATATACCTAAGCTACAACAGACATCACCCCTACGAACCTCAATTATTGTTTCTTCTCTGGAACGTATTGCTATTTCTGCGCAGGCAGGAAGCGCACGCAACACCCAATTGCACACATAGTTTTTGTTGCGATTCGTCTCCACTATTATTGCCTTTATAGCTAGCTAGCTACTGTGGTGGTTAATTAACAAAGCACCAAGCATATCTTGTGTGATCGATTGCTGCCCATCCATCAAATGGAGATGATACGTACTACTACTACGCATGCATTTTTCTTCTTCGATTAGAGATGTGACATATGCTACAGCTGCATGCTAAAGTACTGCCTCTGTAACTTAACATCAGGTCTTTTTTGACACTGTTATGAACCCTACAGTCATTTGTCTACATTTTTGCGTCGGTTTGCACTGCACTTGGAAAGATGCTACCAAATCAACAAGGGATTATGTATCCACTCACGCAGAAAAAAGAAATCAAAAGAAGAAGAAGAAAAGGATGGTCACACATGCATCGGTGCAGTGGATACCTAACCCTAGTACTGTTCGATCGAATCAATCTTGCAACCAGCAACCAACAAGGTAGGAACTAATCGTAATCCATGGCTGCGCGTACGTACGAGATCAATGGAGAGATCGAGAGAGAGAGGACATATCTTTGCACCACGCACGCACGCACGTACCGTAGTCGTTCCTCCACTTCTCGTAGAAGGGAAACACGGCGGAGCGGTAGTCGTGCACGACGTCGCCGCCGCCGCCGCCGCCACCCCGGGACGACGGCGTCCGTTTGGCGGCTGCGGCCGCCTGCCTCATGTCGGCGAGGTTGCCGTAGGGGAAGGACGGCGGCGGCCCGCGGACCCCCTGCCTCCTCAGCGCGCGGCGGACCCTCTCCGGCGCCAGCCAGAGGATGCGGTAGAGGTAGAGCGCCAGGGCGCACGCCCCCACGCAGCACAGGCTCGCCGCCACCCCCGCCGCCGACGCCACCGCCTTGCCCCCCTCTACCAAAGCTCCCTCTTTGTGCTGTGGTGAACGCGTGCGCGGGAGGGAGGGAGGGAATGGGAATCGTTGGGAAGAAGAAGATATGATTGTGTACGCCGGTGCGCGCGGCGGCAGCTAGGGTCCAAGCCCCACCTTTGATCCGGGGGAGGGGCACACGGCCATCCCATCCCATCCCATACATATATAGCGGTGCGGCGCCGGTCGCCGTCACGTTATTTACATGTTACTACATTGTTGGGTCGGACTAGCTAGGGGACGAAGTACATGGGGTTGGGCACTTTGAAGACGCGGTCGCCGGCGCAGTCGCCCTGCAGGTCGCTCCACTGGTCGCCGACGTTGCCGCGGATCCGGTACCCCTCCGCCGCCAGCCGCCGGCGCACCGCCGACTTGAACACCACCGAGCTCTGCCCGCGGTACCCGGCGCTCCTGCATGCACGCACACACACACACACACACCGCCATCAATCGGCTTAACTTCATCAGCGACAAAACACACGGTGCCAATCAGTCCGTACGTGCATGGGGACATCAGAATTCGATCAGGACGGCAAGTAGAGGGTTGTCGCGGTTCAGGAGCTTCACGTCAGCTCGCTGTCAGAGGATTCAGTGGAACGTAGAATGCGCACGTATATAATACTGTATGTACGACTATGTTGGAAGTTAGTTGATTCTGGTAGCTGCTGGAAGAATGTATCCTCCTGATTTCTGTGTGTTTGTGCGCTGCTGTCATTTCCACGTGAATTTCTCGTACCGTAGTACGACGTACGAACTCCACCGTGGCCATGAGAGCAAGAAGCCAACAGCACGGTCGGGGTCAGTACGTACGTACATGTGACATGCGACCGAACGTGCCTTAAGATGGTGCAACTTGTAACTTGGCTCTTTTATGTATATACGTTAGGTCAAACTTGGGTGTAGATGGATAAAAATCGTGACTGAAACTGGTCAAAAAGATATATACAGTGTTCTGTTTCCGAAAAAAATAATAGTATTTTTTTTTAGATCACGAAAAAAATAATAGTAGTGTTTTCTGTTCCGTGTATATGGGCCGTTTGTAGTTGAGCTTTTTGTGAATTCTGTTGGGCTGGGCCGATTTGATCAGCCTAGCTATAGTCGTACGGTACGTAGTAACTCGGGTCCTATCATACCTCAAGATGAGCCGGTCGTAGCCAGCGAACCCGGCGGCGGCGAGGTTGGCGGCGGTGGGCGCTCCGAGAGCCTCCTCGTCTCTCCCGGAGAGAAGAAAAACCCTGAAGCCTCCGCCTTTGAGCACCCAGAACAGCCTCACCATCGCCGGAATCCCCGGGCACGCCCCTCTGCTCGCCCACGCCTTGAACGCCGCCGGATCGTACGCCCTGCATGCATGCATGCCAGATCAAACACCAGCCAATCAGTAGTGCGTGCATGTGTAGCGCACACGTACCCGAACTGCTTGGCCTGATAGTAGGGCAGGTTGGACAGGCAGGTGTCGTCGACGTCCAGGACCCAGGCGTCGAGCCCGTCGCCGGCGGCGGGAGCCTGGCTGGCGTAGGCGGCGATCTGGTCCGCCGCGCTGCCCACGTCCCGGCCGTACTGGCCCCAGGACATGTAGGCCCAGACGTACCCGACGCACGGCGCCGGCACCGCGCGCCAGAACTTGGCGTTGTTCGCCTCCACCATCACCCGCCAGCTCAGGCAGCCGCCGGGGTCGTCCCCGCCCGGCGGCCAGAACCACGGCGCCCCGTCGGCCACCTGCACCACGGCGAGTGAACAGACGAGCAGGACCACCAGCCGCTGCCGGAGGTCGAGAGCGGCCATTGCTGGTAGCTCAAGGGTGTGTGCGCGCGTCAAGGAAAGCAGCGGGTAGCCGGTCGACCACGCCGTTTGTCAAAGAGCGTGCGTGCGTGCATGGATTTTTATGGGCGCACGCACGCAGACGCGCTGGGATGATTATTCCGTGCGTGCAATGCCACCTTTTGCTTTTGGTGGACAATGCCCGGTGGGAAAGGCAGCCGCGGTGGGCTAAAGCGCGGTCACCGCGGCGAATTAGCGGGGAGATACGCCGGTGCCTCTGGATCGGGTGCAGTGAATCCACCTCAGCGCCATTCGCACGCACCGCCGCCGCTCCGGCCGCGCAACACGTGGACCCAATCCAAACCCCCCGCTGCTCTTTTCTGCGAGACCGCGGGCAATCAAGTTGACAATTGGGACGACAAACCAAAGAAATTAAACCTTGGTGCTTCAAGGCGGTACTACAAACATTGAGCCGAAGAAAGCATCTAGTCTATGCATGCACGATCTCTTTTACTTGTGCGCTGCTAGTGCACTTCTGTGGTTAATTTTTTTGAATGGGCGCCACTTTTGTGGTTCATGCATGCACGTAAACCTATGTGTGATCCACGTAAGCACACGAGGATAACGGACTTGAGGATATTGTCTGATCTTGGCTGCGCCGGCGGGCACAGGCGGGAAATGTTTGTCTGCGCACGAGTCAAGACGTGCCGGAGTTTACGGAGAGGCGAGAAGATCGTCGGCGTTCCACCAGCTAGCTCCGCATGGGGAAGAAGAAAGATTTTTTTTTTTTTTTGAGGACTGGGAAGAAGAAAGATTCGGTGGTTACTGGGCGTGTTACCACTCAGCAAAGCGAGATCGGGGAACAGTAATTTGACGATCTACGCATGAACAGCGGCGGCCACTCGCCGGGTCGATCGCTAGTGATCACTCACCACGCGGCGTCAACCAGTGGCATGTGCTAGTACTAGCTGCTAATTAATCAATTGTCTACGGCGATGCGCCTATGCTATGCATGTCAGCAGTACTCCTGGCAGACCTTGAAGCGCAGACACGGGCATATCTTGCAGATCCTGGTGGCTACGTCGGTCAAACTGGGACGTGCATCTAGGCTAGATTGTGCGTACTGCAAGCTAAACGTGCGATTGTGCGTCAAGTTTCGCGAGGATCAGTGTGTGGCGTGGATGCGGCACGCTGGAATGGTTATGGTCCACGAGTCAGCTAGCTTTTTTTTTTTCTTTTTTCTTTTTTTTGAGGCAAAGAGGAGTCAGCTAGCTATCGACGCGCACAGTGCAAACTTGGCGATGGGCCGAGGTTGAAAAGGAATAACGGCTTTGTTAAAAATCTGTCGACTGAGAAGTCTCAGTCGATACTACAATCCGTTGATGTTGCATTGAGATTTGTGCAAATAATTTTTTTTTCAGTTTTTTTTGTGCTTACATACTATATTATTTGACTGAGACTTCGCGAAGTCCCAATCGACTAAGACCTAGACAAACACAAGGAATAATACTGTTGTTGCCTTGAGATCGAGGCATATGCACACAGATGTTAGAGGGTAGCTTAGCAGGTAGGGATTAAAATACACAAGACATTGCAGGAGCAGGGTGCCCTTTTCAGAGGAATAGCTGCGTAACTTTTTTCCGGATTTGCTATTTCTGAGAGCATCTTCAGTCACGACTTGCAAATCTAATCCCTTAAATGTTTACGGACATGTCCGGTCAGTCGTGCGTGTCCGTTTTGAACCCCTTACTTTTTCGTCATCTCTCATATTTTTTCTCATATGTCCGGTCACTTGCACGTGATTGGTAGAAAATAAGAGAGAGAAAAAAAAGAATGAATAAAGAAAGAGAAAAGGTGGCCCGGTTGGGGTCGCATTCTACGTGGCGGACTGACCGGGTGTGCCCGGGCGCATCCGCGACCCCTCATATTGTCCTCATATTTGAGATGAATACGAGGGGTGCGGTAAGTCCGGGCGTTTGAGATGGGTACGAGGGGTCCGTCTGGGTCGCTTTTTCATAACCGGTCAGTGATCGGGCGGGCTCGGGCGTTTAAGGAAAGTATTAGGGGTCCGGCTGTAGATGCACTGAGGTGTCTAAAATTTATTTTCGTCTGAGTAACTGTTTTCCTTTTTCCTTCCCTCTTGACCGGACCTCGTCGGAGAATAAACAATCTCGTCGGAAAAGAATTAGCCCCACCATCTATCTTAGGGTGAAATTATGGTGATGCAGGGGATCGTTATAACCCCACTATCTATTTTAGGGCTGGGGAGTGCAGGGGATCGTCGGAGGTTTTCATGAGTGATGTTGGGCTTAGGAGGATGGTCAGAGCGGTGGCCAGCAACGGCGACGGGAGAGGTTGAGAGGAGATCAGGGTGGTGAGGCGATGCGCCGTAGTGCCCGCCGGTCACGGGTGGTCAAGGCCGGCGGTTAGGGCCGGGTTGGCTAGGGGCTTTCGGGAGGAGGAAGAAAATGAATAGTAGAACGATCTATTTTGGACAATTGAATCAAGATTTAGTGGCCGCTGATAAAAGTGACTGGTAGCAAAAGAAATTTCAGATACCTGTATATAGAAGGCCTTTTTTTTTGCTGAGAATTTTTTTCGATAAAGGGCATTTTTATTAACTCATAACGCAGCATCAAGAGGATACAAGTCATGATGAGTATCACCCGACCTCTGCATAACTAGGATGCACACGGCCAACACAAACAGTCTGAAAGAAGATAAAAGGCTGACATATCGACAATAGTAGAGTCAAATAGGACCGTCACTATGCCTATGTCGAAGGAGGTGATGGGCCGATACGAAGGCTATGCTGCCACCCATGTTGGGAAAAAACCTCCATAGCCACTCGCTCCAACTGCGTACACACGGCCTTGAATAGCGGTTGGAACTCCGTACGGTGAAGCATAGGCCATGTACGAAGCGATTGCGTACAACGGAAAATAACCTGTAAAGGAGAAGAGTTTTTGTCATTAAAAACCAGATCATTTCTACATAGCCAAA
>CBMN010764399.1:37-10459 GCA_000582825.1 Hordeum pubiflorum
ATTATCATAGCATTCGTCCTTCGGTAAGCACAAATGGAAATTAAACAATGTTTATCATAGCATTCATCACCGATCTCGAAGAGACCTAGGGTTTCCCTCGGAGTTGGCCGCGTCGTTCTGGACCCTAGACGACAATTGTATCCAGGCGTGGTCAGAAGGCCTTGCCAAGATCCACCCAATTGCCGGTGTGCCATATCCGCCACCGCGCCGTTCGCAACCCGGTAACCGTGGCCGATAGCCAGTCACATGATATCATGGACACGTCCATCCACTAGCCCTGGCCAGATCTGGCCGAAGCCAAGGACCCCATCCTGGTTAGCCCCGCAATCATAGAGGCTCCACGATCTGGCCGGAGACCACCGCCGCAAGACGCCCTTGACCTCCACAAACCACCACCGCTTGCCGAGCCCCGCCGCCGGATACACATCTAGCCGGAAGCATGCGTTGTGCATGGCATGTGCTTGCTGGCTCGATTAAGGTATCGTGCCATGACGCCCAAAACCGAAGCCAGCGGGCCCATCTAGCTCGATTGAGGACGCCAATTGCGTACCTAGCCGGAACACCGTCGGCCAACACCAGGTCATGTCGCCCACAGAACAAGGGAGGCCGCAAGAGATAGAGCCCCGCCGCCCCCGTCTGCCACACAGGCTTAGCCTGGCAGTGTCTTTCGGCAATGGCGGGTTGGAGAGAGGAAGGGCGGCGCCAGCGGCTGGAGGAGTCACCCTCGCGTCGCCTTGGGCAGGGGCGACCGAGGGATGCACAGGTTCAGTTGGCGACACTAATTGTAAATTGCTCTATATCGGTTTTCAGTTTCAATTGTACGAACAATTATTTTCTTATATCATGCACTTTATAAGGATCAAAACATCGAAAATTGCTTTTGGAGCTCGCCCTCCATAGAGGTCGGTTTTTGAAAAAAAAATCATATTTTCACATTTCAAAAAATTCTAAAAAAAATACAAACATACATGGAGGCATAACACACATGTGTAAATTTTTTTCGAGAGTACGCCAATGGCGTACCATATTTTTATAGAAGGGATCAAAGACATTTACAAGAGACTAGCATCGAGTGCGAACACTAGAAGTAGCCAACACCCATCCTACAAACACACGCTACTCTCTCACCAGATGTTGTAGGCGTCCTACTCCTATCGTATGCCAGTCGTGAATCTCTTCTAGTACTTGTGAGGCAAGTTGTCTAGATGATCTAGTCTGATCTAACCTCCTAAACACTCTCGCATTGTGTTGCTTCCACAACGACCAGATAGTGGCAATGACTAGTGTGTCAAAACTGCGAGAGAGGTTTCTGGGAAGGTTCCTCGTAGCCGTGGTCCACCAGTCCACAAGCATGTGGTGCGGCTCTGGGACGCAGACTGCCATGTGCGTGTCCGCGAAGCAGAAGTGCCAGACTTCGCGGGCGTAAACACACTGGATGAGAATGTGGTCGACCGTGTCCTCCTCCTGCAGGCACATAAAGCAAGCCGACGTTTGTTCTTGCAAGCCGTGACGAGTGCGCATGTCCGATGTCCAAAGTCTCTTTTGCAAAGCCAGCCACGCGAAATTTTTGCACTTGAGGGTAGCCCAACTTCTCCATATGCGATCATGAGTGTGCGATCGAATTAGTACAAGACAGAGTCTCTGATATGTCGAGCGCGCGGTGTAAGATCCCGAGGCATCACAGGGCCATGAAAAGATGTCCGGGTTGTGTGGATCTCTGTCAGTTGTTGCAACGAGCAATCTGAGTTGCATCAACTGCATCAAGGCCATGAACAGGATGTCTCCCTCAATGTCGTTCTCCCAAGAGCCATCCGAGAGTGCCTGGTGAACTGTGCGACGATTCTGAGGCCTCGTGGGAACAAGCGCCACGATGGCCGACGCGATATCGGCTACCGAGTTGCCATGGATCCACCGGTCCTTCCAGAAGTAGATGGCTTTTCCATCGCCCGCTGAGATGCAAACCAGGCTGTTGAACACCTCTCTGGCATCCTTATCGATCGTGAAAGAGATACCTTGCCATGGTCTCGATGGGTCCGTTCGCCGAAGCCATTCCCAGTGTGCCCTCATCGCTAATGCCTGTAGTTTGATGTTTTTAATGCCGAACCCACCGTAGATTTTGGGTCGACAAATATTAGCCCATGCCACAAGGAATTGCCCTCCGTTGACTTTATCTTTTCCCTTCCAAAAGAAAGCCCTCATCCAGGAGTTCAACTCGTTGAAAACCCAGTCTGGCGCATCCAGCAGCATAAGATGGTGAACAGGTCTCGCAGTCAATACGGATTGAACCAGGATTAAGCGCCCCGGTCTCTGAATGAAGCCCCTCTGCCAAGAAGGAAGCAAGTTTTTCGCCTTCTCTAGGAGAGGCATCCAATCGCCTCTGCATAGTTGATTGATCGCGAGGGGAAGCCCCAGGTATTTGCAAGTAAAGCTGCCTAGATCACAGTTGAGCATACTCACCACCCGCTGCCCATCTTCATCAGTTCCCCTAATAAGAATCGCGCTAGTCTTTTGGTAATTAACCTTGAGACCAGACGCCATGCCGAAGATATCCAGTGCATTCCTGACTAGGCTTAGATCATGGGTGGTTGGTTTGATGAAGATAGCAACGTCATCCGCAAAGATAGAGATTCTCTGCATAGCAGAGATGCCTGAAAATGAGCCCAACATCCCTTCTTGAACCGCACATTGGAACAGCGCCGTCAATGCCTCCATGGCTATCACAAACAGGATTGGTGAGACCGGCTCCCCTTGTCTCAGACCTTGAACATGAACAAAGTTGCGGCCCGGATTACCGTTGACAATGACGCGGGTGGTCGGGGAGCTTAGAAGGATCTGGATCCATCTAATCCAAACTTTTCCGAATCCCTTAGCTCTTAGGACTTGAATCGGGAAGGGCCAAGAGAGGGAATCGAACGCACGCTGGATGTCAAGCTTTAGAAACACACCTGGGGGCTTTCTCTGGTATATCTTCCTCGCTATTTGTCTGACCAGAAGGAAATTGTCGTGGAGATTTCTTCCTACTATGAACGCGGATTGATTCACACTCACAATGTCTCGCATCCGCGGCCTGGCTCTGTTTGCGAGAAGCTTGGCGAAGAGTTTGCCGAAACTATGAGGCAGACTGATTGGACGAAAGTCTCCAATGTTTTCCGCATCTGCCCGCTTGGGGATTAGCACAATGAGGGCCTTATTCAACTTAGCGAAACCCCGACCATCGCCCACAAAGAGTTTGAGAAGGCCCGCCATGATGTCGTGTTTTCCCGGGGGGGGGGGAGCTCTTTAATTATCGACCAAACCTCCTCTTCCGTGAAAATCCCCTCTAGATCTTGGAGATCAATGCTCTCCAGGCCCAGGAAGTCCAGGTTTAACGTGAAGTCTCTGGCTTGGGTCTTACCAAGCAGATTGCTAAAAGCCTCGAAGAAGGCCTCTTCCTTGCGATCCTGATCAGTGATGATCTCGTCTCCTCTTTTAATGTGAGCAATATAATTCTTATTCCTCCGGCCATTCGCCATGTGTGTAAATTTTCAGGACGAAATACGTTGAAATGAGGGTTGTGAAAAAAAAAACTGTGGCTTTTCAACGCATGATACTATTCATATCAGAAGTCCATGAATTTGTTCTTTTTGCACAGATCGCATCTCAAGATATTTCATTTTGAATTTTTACACACATACACATAACATCCTTGTGTGTCTGTACACTTTTTTCAAAAAAATTGAAACCAAAAAGTATGAACTTTGATTATTATTTTTCAAGAAATCGGGCCTCCATGGAGGCCGAGCTCCAAAATGCCGTACTCTCAAAACATAGACAATAATGTTCTTTAGTGGTGCATGTATGCTTGTAAGTTGTGATATTATAATCTAGTTGTGTTATGTAGTTTTCCACACATACATTGTATCAATGCTGCCATCATAACAACATGCTATGGACGATGAGACTCGTGTCTTTTAATCCAAAAGCAATGTTCCACTACAGTTCAGTACGCGATATGAAATTAATTTGCAATTTGTTTTGTACCAGTTTTCAGCCCATTTTCCCACGTTTTCTAGAACATTACCACTTTTGTGACCATTTTCTAGATTATCTGTATGTTTTGTGATATATAATATTTCATATATATGCAGATGACGTGCACATCGAACATGTACATGACTGTTATATACAGTGCAGTTGCAGAATTTCATTCAGTAATATGACTATGTACTCTAGTACATACAGAATACGTCATTTCATCTAACAGAAACAGAGTCGATAAAAAAACAGTAGAAATGGGTTTCGGCAGCGAGGCAAGCTGGTTGATCCAGAGCGCCACCGCCGGCGACCTGAATGCACATCTACCATTAGATTAATTTTGACGGTGCCTTAACTAGCATTAAAAGGTTTGACGGAACAATGGCAGAGTATTTTACGTCGTCTGTCATTCAAAACATGCGTCGCCATCGGCTAAAAGAAAACATGTGTCACCATCTATGAACTACTGCTCTCTGCGTCTTCTTCCATAGAAAAAGACGTTTTCTCAGCCCCGAGCTTGCCACCTTCGACCTTTTCTATCTTAACAAGGCCACAGCGAGAGGGTGGCAATCTCATCAGTTTCTCCTGTGACAAAGAGAAACATCATACATACGTCCAAAGTCCACGCCACTTCATTTATCTTATGGATCCGAGAATATTTACAGAACCGCAAATGCTATTCTGAAGGAGAAGGCAGAACTCAAAGTTTCCAAATGCAACTCAATTAGAAAGAAAGAAGAACAAAAAAATAGGCAAAAGGGTCTCCTCAACTTGGATGTCGCGCTGTAGAAGCAAGCTCTTTGGCAGCACGGACGTCCAATCTTTTTCCGTTCACTCCCCAGTTAACAAGTCAGACTGTCATGAATTCCTCAGCCGGCTCAACTCCATCGAGTCCTCTTGGATTGCGAACCCACATTCCTCGCTTGAAATGTCCTCACAGACGCGGTCGCAATCACATCCACATGCTCTAATTTGTCTGCTGAATGGCCTTCTCCCCTCGGACAATCTGCATACAGCATATAGGTAAGAGGAGGAGGATAAATATGGCAGTTTTTTGTTTAAATTGTTTTTCACCGAATTCTGCCAGAAGCAGCAACTAATTAAGATCTACAGGGAGTTATAAATGCTGATCTTACAAACAGAATATCAGGTTGGTTCGTGTGAACAGAACAATCAGGACAAGGAAAGTTTACATACATATTTGCCAGGCACGGGATTTTTGTAAATAATGAGTGCGTCCCCTGCCTGAAGACCATGTGTCTTCACAAATTCACCTGACAAAAGAGCAGTATGGCTCAATTAATCACCTGCTCATACTCGGAAAATATTTAAAATTGAAACAACTTCCATGTTGAAGCATATACTTGTAGAATCCAGGATGTACATTCTGCTTTTGTTGTTTGGCCAGAACCTGAAATAGCATTGCATCAGTATGATAATACAATTGCACCGATCAGCATTTGAGTCCACCTACAAATGTATCTGTTTCTCCATGCCATGACTAACTACCATTAACCAACTCACAGCATCAATGCCTTCAACACCCTAGTTCTTCCCCAAGATTATTTTTTCTATATTCAAGCCATCGTATTCAGGTTTCACACCATAATTTATCTTTTTTTTTTTCAAAATTGTAATCACTTCCATGTTGAATTTGCATGTGAAAGATGCCATAATACGAGTGTACGACTGAAAGGGTACCTGTACTTAAATTTCCACGTAACCGGGAGCACCATGTCATCCATCTGCAGTATCACAGGATCCCTTTCGCACAATGGTGGAAGACTAGCTTCTGCATCCTTCTGGAAAAAAAATGATTATTATGTTACAAACAATAATTCAGACTGCATTAATTTTTTCACAGAGCATCATGACAGAATATACCTTGGGTAACACAATTCTTCCGACATTCGCAACATCACTCTTTGTCAATTCTTTGCGCAAAATAACTTGGTATTCTCCAGAGTTGAATTTCTGAATGCCCCCATGCACGCAGAAAAGGAAAATAATGTGTTTATTATGAAAGAAGTATATGTTCATTTAATGTATGAGAGTCCTGACTCTGCATTTCAACTATTACGATTTTGCAATCCGTCATTTGCTATTAACTTAGTCCAATGCAGGAAAGAAATATGTGTGGTAAATCTGATTAAGAAAACATGTAAGTATAGTGTGTTACTTACGGTGGCACAACTCTCATGACCTTGCTTCAACTCTGGAAGAGCGTCAACCGTTTCACATTTAAGTTCAACACCATTTCTGGCATCCATTTCGTCCTTAATTGGAACTACTCTAGCAGGCATGTCCTGTGTAGTAGCCATTTTACAGTAGTATACATTAGGCAGGGGCATACATCTTGAAAGAGATTCTCAAAACCTTGAAAGGTTCACATATATACCTCTGAAGCCTCAGGTTCCTTTGTAGATAGGGGTCCTTCCATGGGAGGCATATGAGCAGACATGTTTGGTGCCAGGGATGTTGTATTAAATGACTCAATCCCGAAGTTGGGTATAGAACCTGCATTTTAGATATGGTATACAAAAACAAATTAAGGCGATCTTGCCTAGAAATCCATCATTAGTAGCCCGACATTTACAAGAATGAGAAATCCTGGTTATTACTAGTTGATGCCTCAGTTCAATGCAAAAACAAGATATCTCAGGTCAGACCCACTACCAGTTACCAAAACAAACCAACCACAGAATATGCACCGAGTACGGAAATATATAAATACCTCAAAAACTTACTTACATGAAGGTCAGAGGTACATAAATGACACCATATGAAATAAGCTCAATTGAATTTCTAGTAGGAAGAAGCTCTACTTATCGGTTATGACTCTATCAAAAATGCTTTTAGCTTTCTGGGAGGAGAAACAATTCCATTTCAGTTTCTCTTTACCTAAAAAGCATATCAGGTACCATACATTGTCGTTCGTTAATAAGAGATATGGGGCACAGAGTAGGAGTTGAGGTGAGTAAAATTAAAACGTACCTGGATCTTTAGCCTGGTTGTTATCAAGGCTGAAAGGGTGAGTGTGCTCCTGATTAGGTGCAGGATAGTAGCTATATGCATTCTTGTTAAGCATGTAATGGGTCCAGAAAGCATAGCAAGGAGATAGGCTGTAATGGTATGCATTGGCAGTAGCTGTGGAAGGAGTGCTCTGCACAGCAAGGGACGTGAAGGCGCTGGTAGAAGCGCTCCAATCAGCAAACCCCCTTGGGGTCGGAGGCTGGCGAGCAGCATTGTGTGTAGATGCATCAGGTCCAGGTCCTGCAGGTGAGATGCACATTGCATTTCCTTGTAAGGCCATCGATCAGCGATAAGAAAAGCAAATGACAGAGTGAGAGGGAGCCATAGTGTACTACTCCAGTAGATTAGGCAGCAAGACATGTGGTAGTCATTTACATATACAAATATACAATGACAGTTGACATCACCATGGCACGGTCATCAGTAGGTATCTTGGTCTCTTGTCTCCAATAATAAATACGTAATAATAAATAAACAAACAATAAAACCTAAATCGGCGTACGCGAGTTGCAAAATCAAGCAAGTGCCGTTGAATCAGACCATGGCAGGAATGTGGAATAAAGAATATGACCTCGAGCGGCTACAGATAGATTCTGGGGCTAGGCACATGGTAGATCGACAAAAAGGGGCGGAATTTGGAAGGGATTACCGTACCCTAAATCCAGCAAAGCGGGCGCGCATTGGCGGTTTCGGCAGGTAAAAACGCGAATGCGCAATTAAAGAAAGAAAGAAAGAAAGAAAGGAGGGAGGACTGACCATTGAGGGGAGGAAGGGGAAAGGGGAGGTTGTGGCTGTGGTTGGGGTTCTGCGTGTGCACGGCGGCGAGGAGGGCTTGGTACTGGAACTGGTGCGGGTGGCCGGTGCCGCCGCCGCCGCCGCCGCCGTCGCCGGGCCTGCCGTCGCCTCCCATTCCCCTTGGCCTTGGCAGACACCGCTACTCGCGCATCTACCAGCCGAGCCCTGGCTTCTCTTTCTCTCTCTCTCTCTCTCTCTCCTCTGGCCTCAGCTATGGGTGGGAGGAGGGGTGGTAGGGTAACCCGGGCAGGCAGAGGCGGGGGCACGGGAGTGAGGGGAGGGGAGGGAAGGGTGGTGGTGACTGACCTCTTCTCTTCTATCTATCCTTTCCTTCCCTTGGCTATTTGGGAGAGTTTTACAGTTAAAGCTTGGACTCTTTCCTGGCTTCGCCCGTCCATCTCTCCCCCTCTCTGACCCTCTCTCCCACCCTTCCGTTGCCACCGTGCACGTGAGTTAATTTTGTTGCTAAAACTTTGATTAATTATTAAAGTTAATGTATAACTGGCGGGGCTAGACAAGGTTGATTGGGGGGCCAAAGAGAAAATGCAATTTCTTGGAGGGAAAAAGGCTCTATTTTTTCCAATCTAAAACTCCTCATAAATTTGCGCAGGATGGGAGATAGCTCAGCGAGTGTATATTACATTTTCCTTTCTTGCATAGTGTATATTGCACATTCTAGTGCAAGGTGTGACACAAATACCATAAAAAGCATGACATGGCTTGATTGCATTTTCTTCATGCTGCGGTCATAAACTTCGCTACACAATATTACACGATCTTTTATGAAACAACACCTTTTATAAACTCAATATGGCGTCTCACCGACGGATCCACTTCGAGTGTCATACTTCGCCTTTCCCCATGCGGAGAGCGTCTCCACCTTGCGACGAAGGTGCGCTCTTGCTTTATACCTCGTCTCCACCTTGCAACGAATGTACGCTCATGTTTCATATCTCCCTCTCCCTCTCCCTCTTCCTCTCTGGATTAAGGATTTTATGTTGTTATCGAAGTTGAAGGGATCGGTTATATTTCTTCTCGGGATCGTATAACGATTACACGAGATATGTGTGGAGAAAGAGATGTAGCAACAAGTGTCTAGTGTTATGTAGGGCTGGCGGGGGTGGATATAGATTACATAGTATTAGGTGGTGGGTGGGAGAACCATGGATCAAAGTTTGGTTGGTTGTGGAGAAGATATCATCTTCTTCATGACATTTGACGCACATATGCGATAAATAACAAACAAATTTGACTATACGTTGCTAGTGGCCAACGATCACATAGGTAATATGCAATCTTCAAGATGAGATAAAGATGTGATTCACACATCCCACAACAGGACGAGTCATCAAAATCTCATGTATGATGTAACGTCAACAATGTACGCTTGTTTTTGCCAAATATATCTGCACCCTACTTCTGACCTTTGTTTTATTGGAGGAAACCATATGGAGCTTAGGTTGGTGCAGCCCACAGAACTTCATGAGTTTCACAACGAGCACACGAGAGCGGAGTTAACCATGTTCACCAATTTGCAATAGAAATATGCCTACCGAACTCTAAGGTATAGTCATTGACGGTGTAGAAAACCATCAGATCCCTCAGTAGGGTGCCTTGTGTAGATGGAAGTCACGGATCGGAGGTTACATGGGGAGTTTATCCAGGTTTGGGCCTCCGGAGAGTTATACCCTACGTCCTGCTTGTTGTTGCTATTCATGGTGGAATACCGCGTGCGAGGAGTCACAATGATGTAGATGGAGATAGCTACTGAGAATTGTTATACGAAGAGTAGAGCTTGGGATGAAAGACCTTTAGCCTCCCCTTATATACACGGCAAAGGCTAGGGTTTTTAAAAGGGGAGATGCGATCTAGTTTGTCGTCACCAGCAAATTGAGGATCAAGGTGATCCAGGGACGTCGCTCCCTTTCTTCGGGTTCCCTCTTGTTGTTTGATAAGTAATGGGCCTACTGGCAAGCCTGCTGTCGTGCTCCCCGATGGTGAGCCACCCCTGGTGTACGACAGTCGGTAGCCCCCGAGCACGACGGAGGTCGCAGGACCAGTCTTCGGGATCTTCGATGGTTTCCTTTCTTCGTAATGCCTTTGGCTTCAAAGAATGTTTTTCTCTAGGGAGCTCGACTTCCTGATGAGGTCTCTATGACGAGTGGTCGAATGGAGCTCTGTTGACAGGGCCTCCCTCAGATTGCAAATACCTTAGATGTTGCCCTCTTGATCGGATCCAGGCCTCATGGAAGCTCGTTGGTCAGACCGCGCCGATGGCACTCTGTTGTGGTGATGACTCGAAGATTCGTTCGCCCACACCTCGGAGAGTGGGAAATCATAGTGGACGTGGGTCATGTGTTGCACTATGATGTCCACCTATTCAGTTTGGAGCGGCTATAATATAAGGCGGGAAAAGGGGGGAAGGTTTTCCCCCTTTGTAGGATCCAAAGTATGTCTAGAGGTGGGTGATTAGACTACTTGACCAAATTAAAACTAACTTTTCCCAAATTTATAGGTTGGCAAGTTTTAGCAAGTCTAGCACACCCTGCACATGCATATCTACGAGTATAGCAGCGGAAA
>CBMN010764500.1:0-13888 GCA_000582825.1 Hordeum pubiflorum
TGCATTCTAAAACATTAGCCCAGGTAACTGTTCGACCGACTGATTCTCCATTCTGGAAAGGCTTGATGAAGGTCAAGGCTCAATTTTTCCATAGAACTAAGTTCATTATTGAAAGTGGAGGGACAACGAGATTCTGGGAAGATACGTGGTTGGGGGAGGCGCCCTTAGCCTTACAGTATCCAGCCCTGTATAATATTGTGCAACATAAAGACGCGTATGTTGCCACAATATTACAGTCTAGTCCTCTAAATATTCAGTTTCGGCGAACTTTGATAGGACATCGATGGGCGGAGTGGTTGCACTTAGTCAGAAGACTCATGGATGTACAACTATCGGACGAACCCGATAAGCTTACGTGACAGCTCACAACTTCCGGCATATTTACAGTAAAATCAATGTACCTTAACCTTATTGACACAACGGCTATATCCAAGTCAATTCATATTTGGAAGGTCAAGGTTCCTTTGAGAATCAAAATCTTCATGTGGTTTGTTCACAAGAAGGTGATTCTCACTAAGGACAATTTAGCAAAGCGCAATTGGCCGGGAAGTACGCGATGTAGCTTTTGTGATCATCAGGAAACCATCAAACACCCTTTTCTCCATTGTCCGCTAGCAAAACTATTATGGCAAACTGTTCATATATCTTTTAATATCGTTCCTCCGGATAGCATTGACACGTTATTTGGTACGTGGTTAAATAGAGTTGATATAAATACCGCTAGATATATACGCATAGGAGTGTGTGCACTTCTCTGAGCTATATGGAACTGCAGGAATGACATGTTTTTTCACAGACAAATACATATAAATTTTTTGCAAGTACTACACAGGGCATCGGCGTTAATCCGTACGTGGTCGTTACTCACTCCTGCGGAAACCANGGAGCCTTTGGTTACTGGGTCTGCCTGGTGGGAGATAGTAGCGCGGGATATATTCA
Organism: Hordeum pubiflorum; assembly: GCA_000582825.1. Classification (NCBI taxonomy): domain Eukaryota; kingdom Viridiplantae; phylum Streptophyta; class Magnoliopsida; order Poales; family Poaceae; genus Hordeum; species Hordeum pubiflorum. Next base: position 940 of record CBMN010764500.1, read on the forward strand.
ACCGGTTTGGATGGCGGTCCAATAATAGGATAGATGGCTAGGCATCTATGCCTACTTTCGCCGGTTGTGGCTTTATTTGTTTTTTTTACAAACTGTACTTTTTGCTCCTTCAGAGCATGTTCGAGATCGCAGACTATTTGTTTTTTTCTATCATTAATAAAGAGGCCGTATGCATCATGCCGATGCAGAGGCCGGAGGTAATCCTCCTTTTCTAAAAAAAAAATGCCACCCTCTTATTCACATGAACCAAATTGTTAGTTTAAATTTTTCTTTGCCTTATTCACATGGATGATTTCTTAAATGTTTCCTAATTAAGAATTTCAATCCTCTAAAAATCCTTTGAACCAAAGAAGCCCTAAAATGCCCTAAGTATATAAAACCTTCTAGACTAGCCAAGCTCCATGACCACCATCCATATCCAACATCCACTACCATCACCGTCACATCATGGGGGGAGGGAGACCCCTGGAAAGAAGATGAAAAGCCCAAGAAACCAAGAGAGGACGTGTGTGGCTTGTGTCGATGGCCTTCATCATTCCACACCATGTGATGCAAGGAGCGCCTCCCTCTCCTCCTCCTCCTCTCCTCCCCCTCCCCCAACTTCCAAGAAGCAATCATGCTGCCTCGAGCACCTTGGGCCCTTCGCCATCATCACCACCACCTCCTCCTCTTTCCTCCAGCACCTACTTCCAAGAAGGAGAGGCCGTGGGAGCTATAGTTCATGAGGAAAGAGAATCTGCAGGTGTACGAGGGGGGCGGAGGAGAGAGAAGATAAAAGGGGCCAGAGGTGAGGTGCTAGAGAGATATGGTGCATGATGATGATCTGGGTTTTGGGGTGATTCTAGTGCTCATCATGTGAGTCAAGAAGCCATCATCAGATCAAATCAGATCGATGCATCTGATCTCCTTCTAGCCTCCTCCTCCTCTCTCCTCCGCCTTCTTCCTCCAGAGCTGCGCTGCCTCTTCTTCGTACGCCACGCCGCCATAGCCATGGGGAATCAAGCGACTTGGTCCGAATCGACGTCCGTGTTATTTTTACAGGAACTATTACCTGCTCATGCAAGACAAGACGAGAGCTGCTGCTGATTGCTAAAGTATGTCATGCCACGTTATGTTATGTGCTACATCAGTCCTTTATTGTGTGATCTTATCGATCTGTCCCCTATTTATGATGTGTGTGCGTTCAAACACCACAGGTTTATCTATCCCTGCTGCCTGTTTCGATCACTCTTTGGAGATCTGATGCATTTGTATGTTCTTCGTTAGTTTTGTGGATCTTCTTGAGATGTTCTTATAGGAACTTCTAGATCGATTAGCACTTGATTTGTTTCTGCTGCTTGCTTCTTGATCCAAGCAATTGATGGATACATCAATCGTTCCACCTCCTTTTGAGTAGTAGGAAGAACATGAAATATTTCCATTATATACCACCCGCTTAAAGGAGAGCATAGATTTGTTAATCACATGCGTGTCTAATGTTCAATACAAGTAAGTATATATGCAACCATCAAAGCTCAACAATACACGAAGAGACAAAGACCTGGCCTGTAGGCAAGATCTTTGGCCGCCTCAAATCTCTTGGGCACCGCATCTACTAGCAAGCGAAAGCTAGCAGCTAGCTAGCGCGCCAACTGTGTCATGATAGCTTGCTCGTCAATAGCTGAGGCAGTCCGTCTAGCTTCACATGCATGCTACTACCCCTTTCTTTTCCAATGCAATCCTTTGTAGGATTTGCAACAACTTCCGATGTGAGCATTAACAGCCGCAGATGTATCATAATGGTTACTTTACTGTTACCTCCGTAACAAAGACGTTTTGTAGGCCTACAGAAACGTCTTATATTTTTGGTACGAAGGTAGTATATGATATTTTTTTCACAGACACTACAAATATAGTATATAGGGTCAGTACAGTAGGAAGTATATACGGTGTAAAAATATGCATGGTCTACATGTTTATCTTTACATTTGTCGTCGAATCAGGCATATAACACATGTTTTGTTAGTTAAATTGATGACCTAAAATATGTGCCCGAGTTAAATTTTCATGTATTTAATTAAGATATAGATGCGGCCGCACTAAAATGATACATATATAAATTTTCTAAGGACCTTCATATATTTGGAGGGCATACTCAAATATATCTGTTGGCAATGAAACTGCCATTTTTTGTCGATGCATGTAAGACCAGACTATAAATACATGCAGGAGCAATGCTATTCATACGTACATGTTTTACAAAAACTCTACACACTAGTCTAATCAGGAAACGGTTAGCAAAAATCCTGAAGGCAATTATGATCCAAAATGAACTAGTACGTAGAGTATTCGTAGGAACAGGATTTTCGTACATGCAGCATACAAAGGCCCGCAAATTGACTCATCTCTAATCGTGCGGGTGTTGGATGAAAATATGTCATACCTATAGCATTGTTGCAACTGCAAAGTAAGTTAGACCTAACTGTATAGTTTTCTACTGTGTCCTTGCTGGTTTCTAGGGCATCTAACCAAAACCTAAGTTTGACTAACAAAATATGAGTTATATGCCATAAAAGTTATAACATTGGTAATCTCTTTCAAATACGAATCCAATGGTAGGCAGTATATCTTTTCTGCCATATTACTCATAATTTCTTAGTCAAATACTCCAACTCATAGTCAAAGTCAGGTCCAAATTTTGAGGAGGGTCTGTGTACGTTTAATGAGGGGGAATGTTTGGCATGGCTTCATTAGTCTCTGATTTGTTTTCCTCAGAATTATGTGTGCTACTGAATATGTAGATCGCTGCATTTCAGAAGTAGCAACAATTAAAATTCAAAATAAAGTTTGCTAGTATTTCAACTGCACAACATGTTAGATGTCCGTGATACCAGTGATACCAGGAGTAGTTGAGTCCTCGAGAGGAAGCCCTTGATGATACAAAAGTAAAAAAAAAAAATACAATGCTTTTTTTATATGTTACTCCTGCTTAGAGAGAGAGAGAGAGAGGGAGATAGAAAGAAGAGAAGGAGAGATGATGTATTATAACTTTTCAAGGAACAAATCTTTTTCATGATGTTAGACCTAATGTTTCGGTTTTCCCCATAATTTGTAACAGAAACAAGTATCATGTGACTATTGTTGGTGGCTTGATGCAATACTACAATTATTAATCGGTAGAAATTTATCCTTATGATTTGAATCATTTTTTACCTCCAAAGTATCTTTGGTTCCAGAGGCCCCAACAATATACGAACCTGGACGTATCACTTTCTTGGCGTAAGTACACTTTGTATGTACTTTTGTCTTGGTTTCATTCACAATGCATGACAGTACCTAGTCAATAGGTGTAAAGGCTCCTTTGATTCAAAGGAATTGTATAGAATTTTTTCTATATTGGTCCTTTGATTCATAGGATTGAATCACATAGGAATTTTTCATATGCAATCTTTTGTATTACATTTCATAGGAAACCTAACATCCACTCTAACCTTTTTTTTCTTCAATTCCTTTATTTTTTCTATGGCATCAAACACCCCTTGCTATATGGTTCAAACAGACATTCCACTCCAACCCTATACTTTTCATATTCCTGCGTTTTCGAAATCCCGTGAATCAAAGAGACCCTAAACCTTAGAATGTTTGCCATCTCCTTAAAACTTGGTACATACATTTGATGCTATGTAATCAATGTTATTTCTCCAGTTGCTTTGTAGGGAAAGTTGTGGCTACACCCAGGCACAAGAGATAAATAATCTGAAACTTTGTGGTTTTGATTATGACCAAATTTTGTAGGTGCTTGGAAGTGACCGATTTGTATTGATCCAAGTGATTCTGACCAAATTTTGTGGCTTTGATTACGACCAAATTTTGTAGGTTCAAGAGATAAATAATCTGAGGCCTCCTTTGATTTGGAGGAATTTCACAAGAATCCTATAGGATAGGATTTTTGTAGGAATTTTTCCTTTAGTGTCCTTTGGTTCATAGGATGCATTCCTATTCCTACATAGGATTGGTTCCTATCCTCATGTTTCAAAGGAAAATAAAAAAGGGCCTAGACTCAATGAAAAAATTCCTATGGTGTGAACCAAATGACATCTCTTTTTCTAATCCTACTCGTAAGATTTGAGATGCATGTCATCTCATTTCCTATAAATTTTCTATTCCTATGATAATCCTATCCTATGAACAAAGGAGGCCTGAAACTTTGTAGGATCTTGTTTCATTGATTGTGACCGAATACCATAGTACCAGTACCTTGCCCGGTTTTAATGTGAAAAGAACATGACATATTGTCATCATGGAGCTCGGGTCCAGGGTCAGGATGACCTGGTCTGATATGATATGATCCGATCAGGCCGGGGTAGGCCAGCCTTGTCGCCTACCCACTTTTCTGTTTGTCCTAATAGACGAAGTCACTGGATTCGCTACACTTACTCATACCGTTCATTTTTCGCCGACAAACCGGCCCGGTGTGGGGCAGTGTTCCCGCTGCTTTGATTGCTGATTGAGGAGTTTCATTGCTCGTTGCTTGTTGCCACCTCCTACTCAGCTTAGGCTACTTCCAATGCATTGATGCTAGGACGAGGTGCTAACCATATTTAAAAGTTTAGCAATCAAAGCTCCCAATGCATAGGTGCTTAACTTGTTGTAGCTAAGCATATTTTATTTAATGATTTAGCTACTAAAGTTTTTCATGTATTGATGGACTTTCTTTCATTTAAGTATTTTGCCTAGGTTCACGCGCTTGGCACCGTTTCTTTCTGGGGTCACCACACACCCATCTCTTTCCTCTTAAATACCTTGCCACATTAGATTTTTTGCCTACATGGCAGCCTTAGCACCTGTACAAGGTAGAGCATTGGGAGGGGCCTTAGAACATCTACTAGAGCCGAATCTTGCAAATTCCACCAATCAAACGCCCGCGGACACTGACCGGGTACTCCCTAAATTCACGCCCCCACACCCTCGTATCTTATATCCGACATCCTATATCCATACACATTCATACAACGTAGTACGTAGATTACCAAATGATCAAAAATGAGAGGAAACGGACATAAAAACCGGTACTAAACGGACATAATTCACATAAGAGTTAATTCCTGTTTTTACCCTCTATTTTAATAATTTTGACACTAATTACCCCATTTAGCGAGATTTCATCCATTTTACCCCATTTAGCAAAAGTGTTGCCACAATTTACCCTGTTTAAAATTTGTGAGTGTTTTGATTGGCGGGGTCACAATTGTCAGGTCCAGCTGATATACCACGTCGATGGTTTTTCATGCCCATTTTTCTCACTGCAAAACCGGGCTCTACAGCTTGTCCCGACCGGCTCGGTCCGATGGAGGTCGCTCGCGTCATGCAAAGTGCCCGAATTGGTCGCACACCATGCTCGCCTCCTGTCGCTTCTTGCTAGTGTTGCTCGCCCCCAATCAAACATGCAAACTGATTTCCTTATAAGCATCAAATTCCTCTAGCATATTCATCATGTGTGTATCATCTGTTAACTCAACCCTGGAGTTCCCGTTGTCCCCCTTCTTCTGATAATAAAACTTAGTTCCTCCATCCTCTCCTTTATATCAAAATAACTAATGAAATCTCTCTCAATCATCTCTAGCTCTGGATTCTTGTACTCGCAGACATGTAAAATATGCCTAACATTCCACTTCTCGGTTGCCATCTGCTTTGTGCAAGAAAAAAATGAACTAGTGGCTGCAATCATAATATACTCTAATAAGTTTAACAAACAAGTTTCAACATGCATTATCAGATACAGAGATCCAAAATCTCTTTACAGCTAGCAAGTAGCAACAAATACTATCACCACCGTACTAAATACAACAATAAAGGCAGGCAATTGTACATTTACGTATTAACTATCTACCGGTCACCTCTGTACACAATACAACAATAAAGTAGTATATGCATACCACTTTAATATAATCCACAGAATCATGCATACTTAAGGTCGTATATGATAATACTAAAAAGTCATACATAGATTATATCAATAATAGTTTCTCTTATAATTAACTCAATGATAACATGCCATGTTGATCAAGTACACTCGTCCCATCAGAATACTTCATACCCGAAATGTGTTCAGCGGGGAGAAAAATAGGCTGGGAAAAAACATTGAAGTGGCATGCCAACTGGACCTAACAATAGTGACCTGCCGGTCAGAACACTCACAAAATTTTAGACAGGGTAAACTGTGGCAACACTTTTGCTAAATGGGATAAAACGGATGAAATCCCGCTAAATGGGGTAATTATTGTCAAAAATGTCAAATTAGGGGGGTAAAACCGGAATTCACTCTTCACATAAAACATCATCGAAAGATCACCAAATGGGCATAATTCACACAGTTCAACGATCCGACACATTCTAACTACATACTAATAGTAGATTATCTAAAATGAGAGGGCGAGCATCACCACTTCCTCGTCGGCCCTTTCCCCTTCCGGTCGTCGGCGGTGTTGTAGGCGTCCGCAGCAGGAGGTGGGTCGACGTTGTAGCCGTCGGAGTCAGACCCATCGTCGAAGGAGGAATCGGAGATGACGATGTAGCCTTGCAAGCGCCGGACAATGCGGTCTTGCTTGCGCCTGAGCTTGGCCACCCTCGTCGTCTCTGCTGCTGCCTCTGCCGCCTCCCGCTCGGATTGCTCAATGCCGAGCCGGAGTTGCTTGGCGTTGATCCTCCATAGCCTTTGGGCCTCCGTCTCCGCCTCAGTAAGTGATCGACGGCACACCCACTCGAGGAGACACTCCTCATCGTTGGGCACCGGCATCACGCGACGGCGGTGGGCGGACTGTGCACCCGCGACATACCTGCCTCCATCTCCCTTGCCCTCTGTCTCTCGCGGCGGGCGGCCCGTGCCTCCGACTTCGGAATCCGCATCCGCGACGCGGGCGGAGCGGGCACTAGAACCCACCGCTACCCGCGCGAAGCAGCGACCGGAGGTGGAGGAGGCCGTCGGGCGGGAGGAGTAGATTGGGTAGGCCTCGCAGATCCGTGCGCGGGGCGGGAAGGGCCGACGCCGGCGTCTACGCTGTGGCGACGAGCGATAGGTGGTGTCGCAGCGGACCGGGAGCTACCGCCCGTATCGGCCTGCGAGCGCTCGAGCGTGATAGGGAGCGCCAACTCCTCCTCGTCTCCGGAGCTGCCGCCGGAGTGGCTGCCGATGTTGGACATGCTCGCCGGTGCTAAGGATTGGACGAATTGGAGAAATGGAAGCGGAGTGAGCTAGGGTTTCTTCCGGACGGGGGATTTTATGGGGTCGGGGTGGGCCAACGGTGAGCCGGGCTGACGTGGCGGATGCACCCGAGCGTGTCCGGACCGCCTCGTATCCGCGCTACATTTGGGACGAATACGAGGGGTGTCGGTTAGCCCGGCGTTTAAGGCCCGTTTAGGACGCTTGTTGATTCGACTTTTTTGTGATCGATCAGTGACCGGACGGCCTGTCCGGACGTTTGAGACGGATATATGCTCTTACATCCGTGATTAGCATGCACACGGGAAAGGATCGATGTGTGCTTCTTGCGGACAAACCTACATTACGAAATGATCGGGCATTCAGTCTGTATGAAGTCGGTGTCGTAGCTAGGCAGCTGTTTCAAACAAAACCCCGAAAGAAGAAACAGCAGCCCAGCAAGTACGCCGGACCGAAGTTAATCCGCGTGTAGGGACACGCCGTGACCGTGGCCGGCGGGAGGGGATCGACGAACAGCAGGACGCCGCCCCACGAACAACACGTCGTCCTGTGGCTGTGAGGCTCTCTGCGTGGGTATCGGATGGGACGTACAGTAGAGACCAGAGACCACCGACCGACCCCGGGGCGCTCCCACGGAAATGTATTACTGCCCCACCCGGACGGCCGGGACGACGCCTGCACTGCATAGCCGCTCTCCTACGGACGGATAGTAGCAGCCACTATTTCATTCAACTCATAGACAATGTACAGCATGAGTTACATAGCCCTGAACCCAAAAAGTTGAGAAGAGATTGCAGAAAAGGGCAAGGTACATTGGCATGAGAAGAACGAGAACAACTAACGACAGGTTCTAGTCGAGTTGAGAACCTGATGAGCACAGTTGTGAGCAATTTCATTGGTATTCCTGGAAATGTGATAAACAACATTAACAGAATGAGAGGTTTCTTGAAAGAACACGTTGATCGGTTGTCTGCATCTCCAGCTGATGTTGGTGTGTTGTTGATGTCTCCTGAACCAGCCATCTTTGCTAGTGGGAGATTGTCAGTGAGGAAAGAACCCTGTTGAAGTTGAAGCCAGCAAGAGATCTTAGCAGCAAACAGAAGTGCATAAGCTTCAGCAGTTAGAGGTGAATGAACATCAAGAGTAGAGGCTTGAATCATAATTCTTGCATCAGAATTGTTGTCGGGGATGAGGATGTGAACTCCAATTCCAGTAGCTGGATTGCCTCCATACACAGGAACATTCTTCGTTTGCCAAGAAGCATCAGAATATATTTTGGTACCTGTAATAGCCAAGTCAGATTTGAGGGTGGAGCCTTGCCTAACTTGTTCTCGCCCTTGAGAGAGGATGGTTGCAGATTGCTCCTTTGAAGAAGGGAGCTAACTTTTAGGATTTTCTTGGTGGGAATCTTGCATATCTTGGACAGAGGCAATGCCTAGTGCAGCTTGGTGAACCTGGTGAGGATGCAAATTTTTCCTGCAAAAGAACATCGTCTCTTGCTTTCCACAAACACCACAAAAAGGTGAATATAATAGGAATAGAGACTTGCGGATGGTTCATGTTAAGTAGATCCCGAATAATATCAAGAACAAAATTATGATTGAGAGCAAGAATATCATGTTCATCTGAATCACATCTAGAGCATGTAGCAGAAATATGAGAGGAAAAATCTGCCAGCTCTAAGACCAGTAGGGAGAGCATGCCTAAGTAAGCGCCAAGCAACAGTTTTGACCCTTGGAGCCATGAATTTGTGCTTCCAGACCTGCTGCATAATATCTTTGGTTGATTGATTTACCTGCCTCGGTTGATTTGCCTGCACAGCATGAATTTGTTGTGAACACAACTTGTAAGTGCTCTTTGAATTGCATTTACCAGGAGTGAGCTTCCAGCAAATGATATCCCTGCAATCATCAAGTACTATAGGAGTAGCAATAATAGCCGAAGCGTTAGGTTCCTGAAAAAGGTTAGTGACAGTCTGACAGAATTATAAGTATGTATCCAGTTTACTGACAATTACCTACAGAAAACCTTTCATCTCATAACTACTAGATGTACTACTATGATAAGCAAAGTGCAGCAGTGGCTGTTGGAGATGATGCCTCCAGTTTCTAACTCTTCTGTGTAGATTTCTAACTGATCAACTGTTCAGGCATAAGCCATTTGTGCCATCAAAAAATAAAATAAAGACCAAGTTTGTGGTAAGTAACCATGCAACAAATGACAGTTCTACCGAATAAGCATTGAACTTGTAAGAAATCCAGTAAACGCTGTTTCACTGTCGCTCTCACGCTGAATCATCCAGTAAAGAAATGGATGATTCAGTGTCGCTCCCTCTACTCAGTATTAACAACGTTTTAGTAATATGAAGTTACCACTGTCCTGTAGACAGATACCATTCTAATATATAACAAACGAGTACAAAAGAGTAGAAATGATCTCAACGACAAAGGACACGCATTGCATACGAACGCAAGGGATCAGGATTGGTTATATCTTACACAAGTTAAGAGAGAGTTCAAATGATCTAAAGCAAAAGCTTTGCCTAGCATAGAACTTCGATTGAACAACTCATCCTTGCACGTGCAAACAGAAGATTGCTCAAAGGTCTGATGGTACCACTGGCGTAGCATAATCCACCCTTCGTCTGAACTCTGAAGGATCCCAACCCCAAAGCAGCAAATGAACGAACACTTTATGTGCGAAGTGATGAGTCCTCGCCATCTGATTCCAGCTTCCACCATGGCTTTCCGTTTGCACTTCCCGCCAGCTCCTCTGAATCATCTCCGTCGCCGTCCTCCTCAAACACCACATCTTCCTCCTCGTCACCTTCATACCTCCACTCCAGCCTCTTAAGCACGTCCCTGTCCCGCCATTTCCCGGACATGGACGGCGCTGCCGTCCTGGCCTTTCCAGAGATCACCTCTGCCCAGGTGAACCCTGTGTCGGCCCACCTTGCCAGCCCTGACTCACCGCCAACCACCACCGACCGCACGCCCTTCTCCCTCGCCAGTCGCAGCAGAGGGGAGAGCTCCTCCCGCCCCGAGGCCAGCATCAGGCACCCCACAGACCCATCGTCGAGCACCTCTTGGGCGCGCTCCCGGAGGGCGGTCGACGGGTACCTGGAGAGCTCGGCGTGGACTCTGGCTCGGCGCAGCTCGTCGGCGGGAGAGCCGGGGTTCACGCCGGCGGTGAGCTCGCGGGCGGCCTTGTTGTACTTGGAGAGCTTGAGAGACAGGGACGCGGCGAGGCGCACGCGGCGGTCGCCGCGGGAGGATTCGATTCGTTCGAGGCGCTTGGCGTGCTCGCGGGTGTGGATGGTGTCGAAGTGGCGGAGCAGCGCGTCGCGGGCGCGGAAGCGGCGGCCGCAGACGCGGCAGAGATTGGTGGCATCGACGGACGGATCGGGGGCGGGCAGGCGGTGGCAAGGGTGGAGGAACGCGACGGAGAAACGGAGGCGGCCGAAGGAGGAGGCGGCGAGGTGGAGGCGGACGGCGGAGTCGTAGAGGGGGAGTTTGGAGTGCGGGCGGGAGGCGGCGAGGTCCCACAGGACGGCCACGGGGGTGGTAGGGGCGCGGGTGGCCGGAGTGGAGGTGGTGGTGGAGAGGCGGTGCGAGGGTGATGGGAGGAGTCTAAGGGTTGAGGCGAGGAGGCGTCGCCGGAGACTGTAGAGCGGCCGGGACATGGGAAAGAGAAATCGCACTGAGAGAAGTGAGCTTCAGCGGCGGCGCAGCAACTGCTGATCGGTATTGAGCAGAGAGGGCTTGTGTCAAGACCTGAACCCATGAACCACTGAAGACACAGAACAGATCAGAGGAATTCAGTTAAGCAACGGGCTGGCCAGGTTTCTGATGCTCGCATTTATCCTGTATCTATTTCATGATTTTCGACGATGCACGTTCCTGTCGACTACGAGTCGTTTACGATGACTTCGTAAAATCTCGAGATGATATGTCGACTCATTCCTTCGGAGGTGCTCATACGGATAAGATGTGTGTGCGTTCATAGAGGTGAGTATATGCACGTGTATACGAACACTTGTCTCTGTACTGTATTAAGAAAAAGTTAAGTAACGGATAGAATCACATGATACGGCTCAGATGGACCTTACTGTTTCAGCAATCAGTTAAACCCAATTACTATGACGTAACCGTTATTTACATTAATGTTTCTTACCGTTGTGAGTTGGACATGGTTTCGAGTCGTTAGAATAAATTCGAGGTGCGTAGTTGATCATCTAAGGACCAAGCAATCACATGAAGCATGACATCGAGATTTGTTAACGTTGTTCACTAATATGGCTACATTTTCAGGGCATGACTACGGACGCTCCTCCCCGTGACACCGTCACAATATCGCACTCCGGCCGCCGGCTCTTCCTGCGTGCATGTGCTATTATGTTGACATAGATGACATCATGTGTCTACCCCTCAATATATAAGAGGTCTAGGATACAAGTGTCCTACTAGGACACGACTACATATCCTGTCCAAACACAAAACAACTCAGAGTCTAACGGTAACCTACCTTATACACAATATTCGATACAACTCTAACAAACTCTACCTTGGTGAATATCCTCCACCATCTTGGATTCGTCCATACATCAAACTTTCATGTGCATTGGACTTGAGTTTATCCCATGAGTACCGCTGCTACTCCAAAGACTCCATGGACTCCATCTGCAACTTGTAGTCCCTTCTTTTCTTGACCACAGTCAACGCTCGAGCAAAAGTAAGTTTCTTTTTACTCTAGTTTGTGGTCCCAACTTTCAGAGTATCCGTTCAACGCCATCACACACTGATCACTGACCTGCGTGAAAATGAACAACTCACATATTGGGTGTCATACATGAGAGTTACCTAAACTCAACATCACCGCTCTTCCTTGCCCGTCTGTCTGAAATTTGAATGAATTTCACCATTGTTTGTCGTCATCTCGAGTCGAATTCGTAGTTGTCGCATCACATGTATGACCACCAGAGCCCCGGCCCGTCTCCATGTCCCATGCATACCGCATGCCTCGCTGCAGTTACTGCGTCGAGCCTCTGTCGTCCCGGTCAAGTCTCAAGGGGCGCGAACCCACACCACTCAACCCCACTGCGAAGTACCACCGATCATCACCGACCGATGACGAGTTTCGCGTTTTCATTAGACCACAGGGCTCTAGTCCGAACCACGTGTCACTTGCTTTTTTCCCTGCTGAATAGCCTTCGATTCTCTCGATCCTTACACCAAAGCCCCTCAATCAGCACCAAGTGAAGTCTTCCAGACTCCAGCTCCACCTTCAACATGACTCCATGATAGATGATCAGTCCACCCCGCGCCAAGTTGACTTCAAGTTCTCATGTGCACCGTCTTGAATCAACCCCGCGTCATAGTCTTGTCAAAGCCACACAAGCCCTCGGGCCTACGCCACGTGTTTCCACGCCTCAGAAGTCGGTCACCATCAGCATCACACTCCTATGCCGTCGTCGCCGATCCCACCACCGTCTTCTGTACCAACCGACTCACGTCGATCCGTCAGACTGCCCAGTCCAATCTAGCCGAACATATCCGACTACAACCATGTTTCACCCTCCATCGTGTCAACCAACACATACCATGCATTACTTGACACCCTGTTAAACATGATCCTCATGACGCGCTTGTCCTCGTGCCTATTGTAAGGGCATTCTCTTACCTTTGTGTTTTGGTGATGATGACACCTCACTATGTTATCTAACCGTGTGTCAAGTTGTTCAGGTACTATGTG
>CBMN010764503.1:0-11768 GCA_000582825.1 Hordeum pubiflorum
CCCCCCCCCCCCCCCCGCGCGCGGCTCCAAGCTATTTCCACTTGGAACCTCCAGAGCACTTCCTCATTGTTGATTTACTGCTCGAACTTTTCGAGTGATCTTCGTTCAAAATTTCCGAATGGCTTCCAAAAGCATGTGCATGTGAGCCATTTGTCAATCAAAACCTCTGAATTTCTCTATATGACTTTTGGTCAAACCCTTTGAGTTGGTTGAAAGTTGCCTTTTGTATGATGATTATGATCTGATCATTCAGAACTTTCGAGCTTTGTTAAATAAGTGTGTAACGATCACATTTTTTATCCAGCCTGTACATACCCCCACCCATCCCATTATGCACTCAAAGCAAAGTCCATCAATATCTTATTTTCTGAGAGAACTACTAGTCCTTGTGTTGAGTTCAAAGGGCTTTATATACAAACTTTCAAGCCACTCCTTTCAGCTCTAATCTCTTCCTCCTTTCTTTCCACTCCCACCTCTCTGGCCAAATGTTGATCTAGAGAGTGTTTGTAAATGTGTACATAATCTTCAAACGATATTCTAAAGTGGCCCTAAATATCATTTTTTATGGACAAAACTTTAATTGTAAATTGTTTAGCCTCAAGGTTAGGTAAATGAAGGGTCTAATTTTAGGTGGGATTAATATTTTAGTAAATCTAATGCATTTATCTTGTGTGTGAATTTCGTTGTTGCATATCTTCATAACATTACCTATCGTTACATAATTATCTCATTGGTGTACTTAGTTTAGCCAAGTTGATTCAGATTTGAACTTTTGAGAAACACCTAATTGTTTTTTATAATTAGAACTGGACTTCCACCACAATTATTTTTGAAACACTTATTCACCCCCTAGGAAAAATTTAAGATCCTTTATTTTACTCATGCACTTATTTCGAACATGGCATAAAGTTTGCTCTTTATAATCAATCATGATTCTTATTTTGTTGCAAGTATAAATAACTTCAGCAGTTTGCCGGACATTTTATTATTTAGGGAGAGAAAATAATGTGTGATTTTAAGGAGGTTAAGTTTATCATTGCAAATGGTGTGAATTTAATATAATTATGTGTGTGCTAGTATTGATAAAAAATGAATGGTAAATCACAATCACTATTAAAGGTGCATGCCTTATATTTTTGGGTGGACAAAGAATCAAATTTTCTATTTAGTACTAGTGTTCATGCTAGTGTAAGAATAAGAGATTTTGTTCCATGATAAGATGGAGGTGCAACTTCCATGTCTCATGGAATATGAATTCGATAACATCAATTAATAACACTTTGAGTGCCATGAAAGGTTTTTTCAGTTGGTACAAACTACACCAATATTTGTATTTTTTTCATGTGATAAATGGATTTAGAAATGTAAAGTTCACAGATAAATATAATGCATCATGTATTGTCAAGATTGTGACTATATTCTAATTCCATCTTACTGAATTTCATGTTTGAGACTATGTTAGATTCCTATTGTTGGATTCGTCTTATTAAGTTAGTGTCAAGAATTATTTAGTTTTCAACTAGATATATGGATTATAATGTCTAAAATTGATATAAATGTATGTAAAATAAATGTTGCGTGTAAACCTTATTGTTTCCCCAACAAATACAAACATTATCAACACTAGTATTATGGATAATATCAACCATATTGCACAATTTAGGAAGTTATGATAAGTTGGGTGAAGAAGAAGCTCTGAATTTTGTACAACCATTCATGTGGTTTTCATTTAGAAATTTATTTCTCTTCACAAGGTTTATCCCATCATCAAGTAGTTCAAGTGTTAATAAAAAAAATGATGTTGAAGCCAAATTTTCAATAGATAAGATATTTTTATGCATTATTGTGCATTCCTCTTGGCCACTATTTTACAAAACCATGGGGTTTTGATTTTGGAGTTAAGTTGGCACATCGCCTTACTGTGTGGATAAAATGTGTTCCTAGGGTTCATAGTGGTTGAATAAGTTTAGTTAAACAATTTGAATACCTTACATGTTTTGGTTTTAAGTGTGTTAATATGAATATTTGCCTCATGGTGATCTTTAAATGTTGTTGTTTGAGTGATATTGTAAAGAATCTGGGTCGTCATTCAATACTATAAAAAACAAAATTGCAAGGATTTGGGTGTGCATCGAGAGCCATTACCTTTTCTTTCTAAACAGAAGTGTACACAAACATCCTAGGGTGAGGTAGGTTTCACATGGTACTTAGAAATAACCTGACAAAGAAAAGAGTGCTCTTTCTTGTTTGATGATTAAGCCATGAGGTGGTTGTTCCCATAGTCGGTGACCCACGACAAACCACCCGTGCCACCACCAAAGAACTCTAGCATGTATCCTTATTCACATATGGGTTCACAATAGGTAGCCATGTATCTACTTTTCACGGTGGGTTCCATAGGGTTTTCGGTGATAGAGAATGGTCGTTGAGGGTCATACTACTTTATTTCCTCTATGTGTAACATATATTGAAGAAGCATGTATTTATCACAACCATTCATGTGGTTTGGATTTGGAAATTTATTTCAGTTTACAAGGTTTATCCCATCTTTAAGTAGTTCAAGTGGTATAAATAAGAAATTTGATGTTAAAGCTAAATTTTCAATAGATAAGATATTTTTATGCAGTATTTTGCATTTCTCTTGGCCGCCATTTTGATTTTGAAGTTATGTTGGCATATGGCTTTACCTTTCGGATAAATAGTGTTCCTAGGTTTCATAGTGGTTGAATAAGTCTGGTTAAACAATTTAAATACCTTGCACTATTTTGGTGTTATGTGTGTTAATAAGAATATTTGGCTTGTGGTCTTATTTAAATGTATATGTGTTGTCATTTGAATGATATTGCATAGAATTTGGTTCATCATACAGTACTACAAATACCAGAATTTGTTCGATGATTAAGCCATGTGGTAGTTGGTCCCATAGTCGGTGACCCACGGCAAACCATCCCTGCCACCACCAAAGAACTCTAGCCTATAGCTTTATTCACATATGGGTTCACTATATGTAGCCATGTATCTACACATTGGTTCCATAGGGTTTTTTGTGATGAAGAGAATGGTGGTTGAGCGGCATACTACCTTATTTCCTATACATGTAACATCTATGGAAAATCATGTATTACTTATTACTTGTGTATCCTTTTGATTTGAGATCAATTGTATGTCGCAATATAGAATAAATGCTAGTTCGAAGAAAAAATGAGGTAATCGTCCATGTAAGAGCCAACTACTCATTTAGGAAAATATGCTAAGATTCCATCACACTTTGCATGGCGGACTATTTTGAAACGTTTACTAAACTTAAAGAAACATAAAAAATGACAGCAAACATACAATTTACCTAGATCTAGTGAACCTTCATTGAAAAGCATGGTTACTACAAATAGCAAATTGGAAAACAAATAACATAGCACACAACCAGCTATGAGTCCACTGGTTACATAAGGAAATAACAAAAAAACTGATTCAAACAAACAATGTTCTATTCTTTCACACCCACATAACATTTTTTTCCAATCTTATGCTATTTTATTGATATATTATTTCTAAAAATAAATAAACCATAATGATTTTCTCCACTTGTGATAGAAGCTCGGCGCCTTCATCCATTTTTGCGCTAGTAGAAATATGTGTCCCAAGAGTCGTAATCATGAGATGGTTGGCTAGCTGGGAAGATCAGCTTTGTAACCTTTCTTCCTTTCTTTGCTATGGGAACTCATGTGACCACCATAGGCTTGAGATGAGTAGAACGTGCGACCGCAAATCTTGCATGTGTACTTAGGTAAGCTCATAGAATCATGCACAATAACACTATCAGTGATGACATTTGTGCCACCTATAGGAGTCGTGCCTTCTCTCGGGCCATGTGAGGATGCCATGAATGGAGCAAGAGGGGTAGGTAGACCATCAGTACCATTGTGGGTTAGCGTCCCATGTAGTATATTTTGTTGCCCCTGAATAGTAATTGGTGTGAAGGGGTGATTTTTTTTAGGAAAGCACAAATTTTTGATCTTAGTGAGTTTACCTCGATGAAATGCCTGGTGGGGATCTCAAATATTGGACCATCATATGTTGCTCCAATAGTATTAAGGTGGGCATGAACAACGGCAACGGGATCTCCTTGGATTAAGGATGTCACGGATGGAGACTCCATCGACAATATCCTCCTTTGATCCGATGAACCAAAATAATTGCTAATAGGATTTGACAAGAAATCTTGGTACGACAACATTTCTTGGTGGTTCTCAAAGGTTTCCCTATGGTTAGGATTAGAAGTAAGGGTGTTGGCCATGGATAAAGGAGTAAATTGTGCATCGAGCAACTTTGGGCATGGTGTTGATAGAGCTACATTGGCCTCACTTTCAGTAGATCTGACTTTGTTAGGATAAGAGCCATTAGGATCCATAGCACCTAGGAAAATCAAGAACTTTCAGCGGAAAGGTATGGAAATTGGAGATGTATGTGGCACAATAGTTTTTTATTCTGATGAGGGGTGTTATAGGAAGTGATGTTTGGTATATTTATAAGGATCTTGCATATCTATGAAACATGTAGGGACTCGTGTATTATTCAATTGTGCCATTAACTAGAAGATTTGAATTTTAATTATTATTATTCCTATAATACCTACGAGATATGGGTGATAAATGTGTCTAGTTATTACTGATATCCTCTAGGGTATATTATTGGTAAACAAATACTTGCCATCTTCAGCATAAAATCTGGCAATAATTCATCTGCAAACAAGTGTTGAATGATATGGTATTATTATAGAAGCATAAGTCACTCAATCTTGGAAGAAAAAAAAACATCACCGCCGTTGATACAAAATTGCATGTGTCTTCTTAAACTAGTGATCATTGTGTCAGTTTATTGTCTCAACTTCCTAAACATTTTTATTCAACGTCCTTAGGCTTGCACCCTGGGTGCAAGCTACTATCTGCTAATGGATCTCGGATGGATTGGGAGAGTTAAAGCAAGAAAGTTGTTTTTGTCATTTATTTCTTTTTCTCAAAATCTATTTTAAATATACATATATACCGCCTTATTACTAGAAGGCGTCATAATAACTTAAATATATTGGGAATTCATGGAAACCTCGAGCTATGTCAATATCATGTTCCCAGATAGGTACACTAATGCATTTGTCTCACTTCCTCTGTGTCCCAAGCATGCTATTAACCCACCTACATAACCATGGCCTCAAATCCCTCTCCATGTTATGATTTGTTATAGCGGTTGAAAAAAATAGAGAGGGTTGTAAAAGGTGGATATTGAGAGTGACAAGGCGAATGCATTGTTAATTTTTATGGCGACGCATGGGATGATGCACTCCCATTATGTGATGTTGTGCTGACGGAATATTCACATGAAGAAATTGGCGTGAGAGCAATGTGTGTGCAGTAAGGCAACGCCAATAATAAGATATGTATAAAAGCAGTATGCCATCTTATTTATTTATTTTTGGATACCATTTTATCTAGGTCAACATCCACGAAGCGGTGTGCTTGGTATCTACTATATATTTAAATAGGAGCCCCCCACTACTTGATTTTCCTGGCTTCTGGTGAAGCCACGTCATCACTGATTTCTTGCGCTAATGCACGTGTTTTCCCGATAGCCTTGCTTTGGTTGTGTTTTAGCCCACCTAATTATCGCAGTAGGTTCCGAAGGGTCGGACTATGTCGGACAGGGTTCTCTACTGTTCCCCGCATTGAGTCCCCTAGAAACCATTGTTGTTTCCTCTACTTCCCCAATGCATCCTCCATTACTTCCTCTCCATCCCCTAGTCGATAGTTCAACAGGTAGAACCACACCTTTTTTCCAAGTCGCCGTGGGTAAGCGTTGTTCCATCCAGATCGCCTATTCATGTCGCCGCTACCTCCATGGGTCGGCGTTGTTCCACCATGATCACGCCTTGATGTATTCCTCTCAATTTTCTTATATTTTTCTTCAATTGGTGGCCTGGTGTTTAGTTTCTTCCTCCTCCATTTTTACGTAGGATGCCTCCTCTAAGAAAGCGGGGAGCTCCTGCGGGGGTGTCACGTCGTCGCCAATGGTGTCAAAGTCGTGGAACTTGCTCGTGTAGTCGCCAGTGGTTCCAAACATTTACTTTGATGACAATAGCAAAGGCAAGGAATTGTGTCATTAACTAGAAGATTTGAATTTTAGTCATCAATATTCATATAATATCTAGGAGATATGGGTGATAAATTTTTCTAACAATTAATGATATCCTCTAGGATGTCTTATTGACAAATTAATACTTGCCATCTTTGGCATAAAATTTGGCAATAATTCATGTGCAAACATGTGTAGAATGATATATGGTAGTATTATAGAAACATAAGTCATGCGATCTTTACAAAATAACATCACCGGTGTTGATACGAAATTGCATGTGTTTTCTTAAACTGGTGATGATTGTGTCAATTTATTGTCTCAGCTTCGTATTCAGCTTCCTTAGGTTTGCACTGTGCATCCAAGCTATTATTTGCTAAAGTACCTCGGAGTGGTGGGGAGAGAGAGAGGGATAGAGATAAAGAAAAATAAATATTTTTCATTATTATTTTTCTCGAAATCTATTTTAAATCTACAACTATGCCGCCATTACCAGAAGGTCCACATAATAACTGAATATATTGAGAATTCATGGAAGCTCGAGCTATGTCAATATTATGTTCCCATATAGCTGCACTAATGCCTTAGTCACTTCCTCTATATCCCAGTCATGCTATTATTCCACATACATAACCATGGATTCAAGACCCTCCTCCATGTCATGATTTGTTATATCGGTCGAAAAAATTCGAGAGGGATGGAAGGGGCGGATGTTGAGAGTAACAAACAGGCTAACTAATAATTAATTGTTACGGTGACACATGGGATGATGCACTCCCATTATGTAACGTTGTGTTGATGGAATATTCACACGAAGAAAGTGGTGTGAGAGCAACGTGCGTGTGCAGTAAGGCAGCGTCAATAATAAGATAGATACAAGATGAAACTATATAAAAAGATGAATGTGTATTCCAGAGAAGCTCAGTCGAGACTGAACCAATTTCTTTTAAATCCTTGTTTCGACCCAACCAACTATAGCCGCATCGAAATTAGTGTTCGACTTACTACGGAATAGCTACACGTACAGGATTTTTCTATGCTCATGATATTTAGCCACTGTGTTCTTTTTATGATTTTTTTAGAACTTCTACACCATTCAACTATAGTAAGTGAAGATTTGTGCCCCAGATCAGAGTCAATGTGATATGATACAACTTACAAACTCACACAAGAGGACGTTACAAAATGTTTGCATTCCAGATACAGACAGTATAGGCATAGCCATGACAGCAATCTCCAACCGTCCAGCCAAATGATGCAACAAAGCAAGTTGCTGTTTCAGGTGGTAAAGACGGAGTTCAGCCATTTTAGTTACAAACATTTTGGTACAGAAACCACATGAGGACGCATGGTGAGCTCAACTCATTAGTCTGCCGTCCAGCTCTGCTCGACAATCTCCCGCACTTTGCGGTTGTACTCTCGCTTGTTCTCACTGAACATGCGGGCAGCTTCTGAGTTAGCAGGCGAATTCGGGTTAGGATCACACAGCAGCGACTGCAAATGGCACAAAACTCAGGTTAGTTCAGCTGAAGCAAAACCAACACCGATGCCTCCAACAGACATGCAGAGTGATTGGAAACACAACACGGTTTCCATGTTAAATCACTCACATTATAAAAAATTGCATAGGCTATAGAGATATCAAACCCATAGGCCTTTAATATGTTGAGCAAGCAGGATAGCAGAAGTACCAGAACTGAGGAGGGACTTGGTCCATCTAATCCAGCTGCTATCAAACCCATAGGCCTCAAGCATAGTAATAATTGTGCAGTGCTCCAAGGTGTCTAAAGGCTTTTGACGTGTCTGTGTATTTGAGCTTGATGTATCGTTTGTATCGGATCGATGGCCAGTGCTTGCTGCTAATCCTACAGTTCATGGTTTTGACCAAACAATAGCTTGTCTTTGCTGCCATAGTAGTATTAGAGCAAATTCTGATCCTCCTTTTACTCCAGCAAATTTTCAGGCTATGAGCAACCTTCGGAGTATGTGTGTATAAAATGGATGCATCTATGTTCCTTGGGAAAATTTGTGCATGTATGTGTGATATAACAGATTATTTTCTTGATGTATATACATATTAGTCTAATTATACACGGTCCTATCTATATTTTTATTTCACAGCACATGTATAAATGTGTGAAATAATTTTGATTTGGAGAAACAATAATTTTGTATGCAAAGAGGTAAGCTCACCATCTCGTGAAAAGAGAGCATTACAACAACCCAACCACTTATTTTTTTCATGCAACCAACCAAAAAAACTTGGCTATCCTATCTAACTCTCATCCTTACAACCAAACAAGAAAAGGGGATATCCCCAACCAATACCCCACTGCCATCAAACCAAACGCCACCTTAGTGATGGTCATGAGGCAACAGTTGAGGAGGGAATTGGGCGATACTGTCCAAGTCCTTATTTGGGGGTTTTAGGATAGGGAGTCATTGATGCTTTGTAAATTAACTGTACCATAGAAAAATCTTCACACAGCTTGTAGAAACTATGTTTAATGATATGCCAACACTTTTTAATTTACAACCCACTAAAACCATCTTGGGCCGGAGGCACGATCAGTGGGGATGCTATTAACAATACTGTCAATCTCTTCTGGGGAGAAAGCAGCAGGGAAAGCTCAATTTTACGAATCAGGAAGCGAAGATCAAAATGCATATGGGACTTAGTGGAGATCCCATATGGTTAGAGAAAGTAGTCCAGATAATGATGGCTTTACTGTCATGGTCATAGACTTGAATGTTTATGGTGTTAACGAGGGAATTACGGTTTCTTCTATGTGACTTTGTGGTGATAACGTGGAAAAACTGTGTTTTTGTCCCCAAACTTAACCCATCTCACCATACAACAGTTTTGTCAATAGATACACTCATAGTGCAGGAGAGATGTGATCTTGAGCACGCTTCTCAAATTTCTTTCGAAGAGAGATAGAGGGCGCTGTGAATCAAAAAGGAGTGAGTTTCAACCACAAGACTAGTGAAGGCAGAATATTTGCAGATGGTAATTACGCCTCCCAAGTTACCAATCGAAGGTTGGCAGCAAAACTTATTGAAACTACACGTAGCAAACTTCCTAATATAACAGTGATCGAAATGTTCCTTAGTTTCCTGAAGGCAAATGATCGGGCAGTTGGATTCTTCTATTTTTCTCCCTAATAGCATCCCATTTGGCCTCACTACCGATGCCCCTAAAGTTCCAACTCAGGATGTTTCAGAAAAGATTTCTATCCATAGTTACAAAATTGGGGGAGATCCTAACGACGAGCAGCATAGTTGCTCGTCAGCGGCATACACCAAAAGTATGACCAAAGCAAGGGAGATTATCCAAAAGCAATCCCAACATAACACATAAGCAAACAGCCATAGGCCAGCAGTTCAACAGGAACTTAAATGATAATGAACATAGAAGGAGCTCAAAGAGGCCAAAGGATTTGAGGAGCACAAAGGACAGCCCCTCCCACCATGTATTTAGATCAGTCCACATTTTCATTGATAATCATTGGGCGCTGGAGCTTGCTGCATTCCATCTCCCTACGAGGGATGCCACAATGGCCTGGATGGTGTCCAGGGGCAGAAAGGTGCATGCTGGCAATAAGGTGGTGAGATGTCTAATCCAGTCTTTTGCCATTAAGATTGACCTTCGAAGACTTATAGACAAGTCAGCCCAAGCAGTGCCCTCAGTGACACTATCATGATCAGGAGCACTGTCACTGACAATATCTGAAGATGGGCCAGGTCACTATCTGAATTGCTATCATCAATCAGCTGTATCTTAACTGAGGAAGGAGACTGACCAGTGACCACCATGCAACTGTTGGTCTCTAATCAGGGTAGGAGGGTGTCCAGGATCCACAGGCCATTCAGCAGACGGATTATCATTCACATTGTTATTTTCAGCTTCATGGAACTGATCCCACACCATGTCGACAGGGTGATGACACTGGACAGGGCATATGGAATCTGTCCCAGGAGCTCATCTCCAACAAGAGGGTATGCCGTAATTGTCCAAGATCTGTGCTTGCTGGTGAGACTACAAGTGATATATCTAGGAATGGAATACAAGTTCTAGACAGCGCACTTACACAAAACCAAGATTCAAAACCTGGTGAGCCTGCTGTCCCCCGGGTCATGCCAATTCAGCAGTATCCCAAAAGAATTAACTATCTTCCAAATACAGGATTGCCTAATAAGCCGCTGCGGAAAACCAAGTAAAAGAACCCAGCACTCAAATGGGTCCTGAATGATACGAAACAGAAGTTGAATTCAGAATGGGAATTTTGCACCATGCGATATATGGACATAACAGATGAAAACTGGAAGAGAGCAACAGCCAGAGGGTGATGTCTGAGATGGTTACGGGTTCTCCCTTGACAACTCTGAGATAGGTACGGATGGCCACTCTTGCCTCCTGCTTGAGCTCCTCGGATTCTGGTTCGGGAAGATACAGGCCAGAGCGTAGGCGTCACCAACATCAGGAGGATCCTTGGAGGAGAGAACCCTCGTTTGCCAGACCCACTCATCTCCTCCCTCTAATGGTGAAGCCATGGGGAACGTACGGGAGGGGATTCACTACAAAGTTCATCATTGTTGCAGGAAGAGAAGAATGTGGATGGACACAGGGAGAGGGAGTTGGGAGAAGGCCTTTACCCCCTGCATATAATTTGAACGCTACTATGTGGCCTACCGCCCTTGCGCCTCCACAGACTCTGGAGATTGTGCTTCTCAATTAGACAGGACCAGGCCATGTGTCCATAATGGTAACAAGCTTTGCATCTAATGTCCGAGGTGCAATTAGACTGTGGGTGGCAGAATCCCAGGCATTTAATGCAAGACACAGACAGCGGGGCACGGATTGGCTAATTAAAGTTGCCAAAAAATGAAGATGCATTAATTTAATTGATCCCCACATGCTCAAACAATTGGTTCTTGGTTGCTTGTTAGGCACGTCTTGCTAGAACATCTGAGAATTGGAACTTACACAGTAACACTCAACCACAGCAAACAATTCATAATTACCATTCGGATGTGTAGAGCGAGTGTGTTGAAAATATACGTAGCACCGAAGAGCTACCCAAATATGTACCGAGTCAAGACTTGAACAGATTCCAAAGTTGAAAGCATGTAATGAATTTTAAAATGTATGCTCAAGTAATTAAGTAATGAGCTAGCATTGCAAAACGTTGGTGTATAAAACTATAAATAATCTGAGCTGTTGTACCTGGATGGATGTAAGTATAGCAGCTACATCATATATTGGGCTCCACTGATTCTGTAGGATATCTAAGCATATGCTTCCATCAGCATAAACTGCAGGCCATAAGAAAAAGGTCACGATGACAAATAGAAGTGGAGAGTATTAACATTTGTATCCTTGTTTTTGGCTTTCTATCAGCGGGGTAAAAAGGAAGTGAGAATTTCACCAGTTCAAAATTATAAGCTATGCATGCACTCAAAGTATGCTGTAAAGGCTGCAGCATGCTTGCTCAAGGTAATCAGCAGATATATATTCACGGCCTAAAATCAATATCAAGCCTTCACAGCTAAACCTGAGAATGGTTATTAAAAAACCGGGTGAAACGGTTCAGTTTTTACTTTGGGTTTGATTGGTTTAGGTTTTATTGGGCTGAGCCTTTTTT
>CBMN010764512.1:0-13022 GCA_000582825.1 Hordeum pubiflorum
TTCAGTGAGCATTGATCTCTGAGATCACTGTACACGTACATTCGGTGATCATGACTTATGAATCGGGGTCCCCACAATGACGACGACAGAGCCCTACTTATGGTTGTTCTTAATGGGATCTCAACGATACAGTGCGATTGGATCTTGAGGACACACCGAGTTTGAATTGATCCTAAACGTGCTCACGTGCATGTGTTGCTAGGCAACAAATCCATCAACCTGCATGTGTGCTTAATTGATGGCTAGCTTTTCATGCGTGCGTGCTCTCATCTACCGCGGCAGTATTGGCCGGTGCTCCATGTCTAAGAGCATCTCCAGCCCTTGAGCCTCTCGGGAGGCGTTTTGCGCCGGTTGGGGCTGTCCCGATGTAATTTTTTCTCCGGAGGCGAATTTGTTTCCAGTCATTGTGCTCCCAGCCATCAGACGGGGCGCTCTATGCCGGCCACGCGCACTTTGTGCAGTTCCTGTGCCATGTGCGAACGAGAGAGAAAAGAGAGAAAAGAGAGGGGATGGCCGACTGATGGTGGGTCATTTGCATGCAAAAAGTAGCGTCGTTCCCCCCGATTGCCCCCCGGTGGGCTGGGTTTGGCCTGGGAGAGCCGGCTCTAATTTTGCCCAAATCCGACGAAAAGTAAGGCATTGGGGGCGCGAGTGGGACTTTTTCGTCCACCGACGCTGAAGAAGTGCTCTTGGGGGGACGGCTGGAGATGCTCTAAGGCCGTTGGTGGCTGTCTGGCCGGTTGGTGGTCTGTCGGCTCGTCCGCAGAGGATGGGCGATTTGTGTGAGGCCACCACACTTGGTTCTTTATTATCGTATCGCAGATGAGGTTTGGTACCTTGGACGATTATTTTGACTCTGGCCTTTATGAAACAGATATATTCAATCATTTTAGATGTAAATGAGGTCTAGGTTTTCCTTTTTCTGATAAAGGGTGAATTTATTTGTCTCAAAATGAAGCATCAAGAGAATACAAACATAATGAGCACACCCAGCCTCTACATAGCTAGGAGGCATACAGCCAACACCGACGCACGCACACAAAAACATGCCACAAAATAGCAAAGTCATATAAGACCAAAGCTATATGTAGGCGAGAGAAAAAAATAGAGCGATCAGATCCACAACCCTCAAGCTACATCAATGTCCATATCCGCACCAACCATCTTATGACACAAGACGAACGACGAGGTTCTGCAACATCAACGCCTTCAGTAAAGAAGCGACGCTCAATCGCTGTCGTCACCGGATCCAACCACTAAAGGTCAGAATCTAAGTTTTCACCTTGAAGAAGCAGTCCGAGCATATCCGAGCAATGCCTTCAACAATGTCACGATGTAAAAACATCGCCATTGCCAGACATAACTAACTCGGGTTACCTAGTCTTTCACCCCGAAGCTCGAGCACCACCATCAAATCAGTCATGAGTTGTCATCATCACTTTTTCACGATCCCAGCAACTACATGCGATGTGTGACCACCGCCGCTGCACCACCATCTCTCTGCATCAAGTCGTTGTCCATATGGGAAGTCAACCATCGGATCTGAAGTGAAAAATCATCCCGAAGACCTTTTGGTGGTCACCGCAATCCATAGTGAGGCGGTTGCTGGGATGAGATTACCCACCCGCCTACGGAGCCCAGACAGCAGGGCGTCGGATCTCGACGGAGCAGCCACACCATCGACGCCACCGCATCCCATCCAGGGCGCCCACCTCCATGACGGGCTAGCGCAGAACACAAATCGTCGTTTCATGGAACGAGCAGCCGGAGCTAGGACTGACCGAGAGGATAGAACCACCGTAGAAGGCGGGGTTCGAATCTGGCCCACCACGCACCGGATCCAATCTTGTGCTTCCAAATCCAACCGACCTTCACCGGAACCAGAGCAACGGCGGCCGCCGTCGCGCCTCCTTTGGCCGCGCCAGATCTGGACGTGAGGGGAGGCACACTAGTTAACCATGTCCTGGTTATTATGATATATTTTTTCTTCTCTCCTTCAGATTCTTGAATACCTGTTTGTTTGTTTGTTTGTTTGTTTACATAATATAGAAATAGAGGCCAGGTTCGTTCTGCATGTAGTAGCTCAATTACGTACTGTATTATAAATTGTCTTTTTTTTGCGTATAAATAAATGATATTTCCAGTTTTACTTTGAGGCTTTCAACTGCGACATTTGTTCAACTCATTTTCCTAATTCAACAACTTGTCCCTGCTCAGAGTTGTACTGATGTTAACCCATACTTTGCGCTCTATGCTTAATAGATTCATTCATGTAAAGCTAGAAAATCCTTTTACATGATGGGTTGGAAAACAACATAATTTAAGCATCAAGAGACCAAGCAAGCAATCACCTAAAATGAGGTGCAGAAACGCAAGCAAAATCCTGATTCTGTGATTTACTTTTTTGGCAAGGCTTGTGATTCAATCAAGATCAAGGTCAACATTAGTCTGCATTTTCTTGATCAACACTAAACTGCAGTAGGATTTTTCCAAGTTAGTGCTTGCAAAATCTGTCACTGTCAACTGAAACATGAGTGTATGTTTTGATTTTTCCAAGTTAGTGCTTGCAATTTTTGTCACCGTCAACAGTAAACTGAAAGATCGATGTATGTTTTCTTCAGAGGTAACTGGTCAAATGTTCTGAACTTGAATGGTGCTCTATCGACTGATCTGAATTTGCAAGCATTGTCTCTCTGACTTGAATGGTGCTCTATCTACTGCATCAAGCTGCTACTCCATGGAGTACTTTCAGAATTTAAAACCGAGTTTTTTAAATTCCGTTCTGTACTATGGTCTCTCTGTTTTGTCAATCTGTTGTAATCATTTATATTATGGAGTAAGTTTTAAACAAAATGATTACTAGTGCATCCAGGAATCATTTAAGTTCTGAACCATAGCAAATTCTGAATTTTGTTGTACTCGATGTGGTATTGCTGGTATATGAAGTGGTGCTGCTGCTAGATGATGATGCCATGCTCAATTTTTGGCTTAATTTTTGTAACCTGTAGTTGTCATGCTCAATTTTTTGGTAAAGCTATTGGAGTTGCCAGCAATGCATGCAAAGAGGCAAGAGTTGGCTGCTCAGTTTTGCTTGTACTGGCAAGATGGAAGGTGAACACCAACATCTATGACACTTCTTGCTACTGGACATGTGCCAGCATATATTTTGTGTTGCTACTGGAGACTGGAGTAGCATTTTTCAAACGGATGCTTCTTTCCAAATTTGAAATGATCTGTAGTCTAATTAGGAAATATAACAAACAAACATTTGAAATGATGCTGGATGCACTTTATTCTTTCTTCTTTCTAATCGTTGTTCCTGTAGCAAACTGAACTGTTTCCAATTATTCAGAAATAATTTCCAGTTATGCATAGTTTCAGAAATAATGTTTCCAATTTGACTTATTTCCAATTATTCTGCAACCCTATGGGATTATAAATTAAGAGAATATGATCATTTTATTAATCTGCAAAACTATGAGAAATTTTTATGGAATTACAAATTCAGAGAATATGTTCATTTTATTTTTTACTGTACATTGCTTGCAACTGTCCAAAAGTATTTTGGCCCTCAAAACTGGAAACTGAACATATACTCCCCTGAATTTGAACAGGCTGCTGCTAAATCTGGCCTGAATTTGCTGCTAGTGCTAGGACATGCTCAACACTAGCCTGTTTCAGTCTTGTTTTTGCAGAACTGAAACAATTTACTAGCACCATTTTGCATCTTGCCGTTACTGTACAAATTCCCACCTGCTCCCCTGTTTCTTGGTCAAAACTGAATGTTGACACAGTTTTGGTCAAAACATTAAATGATGTGAGCTTTTTCAGCTATCCAAAGTTTTAGAAGTATTGCTTGTCAAATCAGTGTGTATAAATTTGAGGGTTATGTGAAACTGAGAAGTGACCTAGTGGAGTAATTATTCATTGACATGATTAATTGACACAAGTAATTGAAAGAATCTGGAGTAATTGATTGTTTCAAAAATCCGGATTAATATTCTCAAGTTACATGATCAGTTGTGCTTGACTGAAAATTTTGACAGGAAGATTTTGACTGGAGTAACAGAGGCATAACAGTAGAAATTACAGGTGTAGATTGCTCTGTCCAACAAAGTTCCTATCAGTCCAACAATGGGCCTCCTCGAGCTCCCGCAGGCGCCTGGGTCTCGAGCGCCTGGACTTGGACCTCGAGCTCCCGCCGCGCCTGCTTCTCCCCTGCCGCCAGTGGAGCTGATCCTCATGCGTCTCCCCTATTTGTGCTGCTGCTCCTTGGCCCATGCCCATGCTTCTGCTCCTCTGCCTGCTGTGCTGGAGGTCAACATAAAATGTGCATTTTTCCTTCACCAAATAATCAGGGGGTCGTAGTGTAATCAGAGAGAATAGTGTGATCACATCAATTGATGCAACAGATCTACTCATAATCAAGAGTGAATATGTGCTGGAATTGATGGCAATAGGAACTGGGGTTTTCTCTGAAGTTTTATGAAATTAGTAAAAGTGTTTAGTGAAGTTTCATGTTGAGAAAATTAGTAAAGCGCTCAGTCAAGTTATATATAGTGATGTTTGACATGAAAAATAATAATAATAAACAACGGTGGTTGTCATGTTATTATCTTTCTACGCGCCAGGGGAAATATATGTTGCGGGCGTGCCAGTGCACTAAATACACAAATAAAACATAGGGAAACTTGTACTTTATTAATCTCTCGTGGGAAAAAACAAATTACATGATCCCTTTACATAAGCGCTCCGTGGCCTGCTAGCGCGGTCGGTATGACTTGGGCGATTGTGAAGTTCTGGTTCATGGGGCCTCGGAAGGCTCCCGCTTAATTACGTCCGCGAGTCGAAGTCGCGGACCACCTCCGATTAAGCTGCTGCAATGGTCGTCGTCTTCAAGTCTCGTCTTCTCCATGTGCTCGGTGTAGACGGTGGTGATGATGATGGGGTGGAATAGAAGGGTGGAGCGGTACGTCCGTCGCTCCGGCGATGCTTAGCCATATCCCTCCGGCGTATCGATGTCTGATGATGAAAGTGTCTGGCTTCGTCAGCTCAGATGGGCGGCCTTCGCCTCGTCGGTGTCGTACATGGTGGCTTGCCTTGGCCTCGTCGGTGCCCTCGCCGCGAGAGAAGTTTATGAAGATGGTGAAGTTAGGTTGATGTCGAGCCCGGGGTTGGTGATGCAGGTTGATGTTGAAAGGGGGAAGACGGGAGCCAGGCTGTAGGTCAGCAGCTTCGACGTCGTCGTGGTGCCGTGGATGTCAACGGGCAGCTCCGACGTTGTCATGGCGGTGGTGATGGAGATGCCGGCCGTGCGCGCGTTCTGCTCGCTGCCGTGCGTCCTCCTCGGTGTACGCGCTGTCGCCGGCCGTGCGTCCTCCTCGGTGTATGCGCTGTCAGAAGATTGTTGAGATTGTGAAGAAGAAATGAAACTATTCGGAAACAAAACATTCAATTCAATTTGGCTTGGGCCTCCTTAAGCCTGGAAGAATTTCCTTTCCTTGCTTATGAATGTAGGTTGTTCAGTTTTGGTTTCAGGAATCAGAGCCTGAAGATTATTCGGAACGGAAAGAAGCACATTCAGTTTCGCGTCAACCAGAGCCTGTAATTCTGCAAGGTAAAAGTAGTATGGAGGTGATCCAACCAGGCGAGCTTGTGCAGCTCTTGACATTAGTCTGTCAAGACAACGAATGAACGATTCACTTTTTTGGAAAAGAAATTAACACATGACATTATTCTCTTCATTCACAGTGTCAATACATGTACAATGTAACAACATGCTGATAATCATCACCAGTAATGACACTACACAATGAAAGAACCCCTGACTTACTTTGTTTGTTGGAAGCAAAATCTGGCGTGGAATGAATAATACAACACATAAGAAGGACGACGACGACGACGACGACGAATCGCACCTGTATATAACTCTGTAAAGCATGGAGTATGGAGGCGATCCAACTAGGCGAGCTTCTGCAGCTCCTGGGTGAAGACGGCGGCGTGCGGCTCCTCGACGCACTGGAGCACCAGCCGGATGCCCTGCTTCGGCTTGGGCGGCTTCAGGTACACCACGGACGGCACGATGTTGACGTCGTCGTTCAAGGTGAAGACGTAGGTGGGCTCGCCGAAGCCGTAGTCCACGTCGTTGAACCCGACGTGGCTCCAGTCCGTCACCACCAGCGTGCCGTAGTCCAGCGACACGTTGTAGTGGCTGTCCTTGGCGCCGCCGCCCAGCCAGTCCAGGAACCGCGCCGACAGCGCGTCCTTGGCCTCCCGGATCGCAGTCACCATCTCCACCAGCGACGCCTCCTCGACCTCCTTGCTGGCCCTGGCGAGGCCGCCAGGGTACACGCAGTTGCCGTAGTAGCCGTCGGGCGTCGGCAGGGAGCCGCCGAGCAGGTGGCGCGTGCCGGCCGCGAAGCCCAGGCGCACCTCGGCGTCGGGCGCGGACCCGATGGCGAGCGCGCGGCACTTGAAGATCATCGCGGTCACCACGTCGAAGGTGGAGCATCTCTGGGTCGTCTCGGAGGCGACCTGGTCCTTGACGCGCTTGATGCTGTCGAGCGAGATCTCGACGGTGGACTTGACGAAGTTGAAGGCGGTGAAGGACGGCGGCGGGCCGAGCGGCGGCTTGGGCGGGTTGGGGATGGCGTCGCGGGACCAGATGGGCTTGATCGATGGCTCCGGGAGCCCCCGGGCCATCTCGCCCACGGCCGTGAGGAACTGCGCCGCGCCCTGCCCGTCGAACACCAGGTGGCTGAAGCAAATGCCCACGGCGTACCCGCCGCAGGTGAACCTGGTGATCTGCACGGCATCGGCACGGAGAAAAGATGTCAAATTCTGAATTCTGCTGCTGGACTGGATCGGGATCGGGATCGGGATCGGGATCGGGACAGAGAAGGAGATGCGAAACAACCTGCGCCAGGAGGATCTGGTCCTCGAGCTTGTGGTCGGCGGGAGGGCGGGGGATGAGGTCGGCCTTGGGGATGGCGAGCGGGCGGTCCTCGAGGTCGTTGACGTCGGCGAGCGAGCAGCTGGCGGCGGCCTCCACGAACCAGACGCCCTCGCCGGTGCAGTCGACCACGGGCTCGCCCGGTGTCGGCTCGGCGATGCGGCCGGCCACCGGGTAGTAGGGGACGAGCGCCCTGGCGAAGCCCTGGCGCATCACGGCCACCTGGTCGTCGGCGTCGGAGGAGGGTGGGGACTGGAAGACCTGGATGAAGTCAACCATGACGCGGACGGCGGCGGTCTTGTCGATGGAGGAGAGCGGGAGCGTGCCTCCCGGGGTCGGCCCCGCCGGGGGGACGAGCGCCGGCGGCGACTTGGCGACGGTGGGCGCGGCGGCCATGGTCGAGGGAGCGATTGGGTAGGTAGATCCGATCCCGTCCCGGTGGTTGCTCTCCCTGCCACAGCACGTCGTGGTATAGTGAATG
This sequence comes from Hordeum pubiflorum, assembly GCA_000582825.1. NCBI lineage: Eukaryota > Viridiplantae > Streptophyta > Magnoliopsida > Poales > Poaceae > Hordeum > Hordeum pubiflorum. The sequence goes on from CBMN010764512.1 coordinate 7,434, forward strand.
AATCAATGGAGGTTGTTGCCGTCGACCGGTCGCTGGCACGTCTCCACCAAAGTTGTTGACTTTCTCAACAAGCAGATGAGACCGAGTGGTGTGCTACTGGTTTGGTTTCGTTTATGGACTTCACATGTCGACGCCGAGGCCTCCAAATGCAAAATTAAAAATTCATGAAAATTCAATTTTTTCTTTTACATTTTAAAAAATACTTGAAAAAAAAATCAGTCATGACGTAGTACGTTGAAACGAGGGCTGTGTAAAAAAAACAAATCTGAGGCTTTTTAACGCATGATACTCTCTTCGTTCCTTTATGTAAGGTGTATTGTTGTCAGTGGGTAGCAACACCCGTCTTCGTAGTGCTCCATTCCGGAGATGATCCAAAACCCGCCAACCAGGAAGTGACTTGCGTAAAAGAGAGTTGCACTTGCAGTACTACCACTCCCTGTCATCGTCCTCCATCTATATGTGGGCCATCGTCGTTGTCTCTGTTGTTGTCATGGGCGAAGCAAATGTTGATGGAGATGGCATTGTAAGGTCATCTGGTTAGAGAAAGATCTAGGGCCGACGAGGAAAGGAGAAGGGTTGTGATGTTGTTTGCATTTCAAGGAGTGGAGGTGGGTGCAGACAAAGATGGGTCATCATACATGACGCCGCGCCAGACCTTGATCACCAGCTTGGACCGTCCATTGATTTCAACACCAGCGGATTAAGATTCGTCACACAATTTCTTCCGACAACGACGACAACAATGACAACAACACACTCCTTTGTTGTTGTTGTTGTTGTTGTTGTTGTTGTTGTTGTCTCATTCTCCTCTGAGGTTCCAAAGTAGTCTTCTTGCCGTGGGTCGATGGGGTATCATTCGTGATGTTGTGGGTTGTAGTAGTATCGTGTTGGATGTGCTTTTTGGGCTCCCTTTCTGGTTTTGTGGATCCATTGTTCAGGAGTAGTTTGGGTTGGGAAGATTGCGGCGGTTTTCCGTAAATCAACCGGGCAACTCTCTTTTTCTTAACTAATGGATAATGCACTTATGTTGCCTCTGTTTGAAAAAAAAAAGCAGTCTTCTTGTTGTTTCTGCTCAGATTCTTCTTCAAGTCCATGAACGGTAGCATTGAACTTAATCTGTAGCTCCAGTGTGTCATGCCCAACTGATCATAAGGTTGATGCGCATATAGGAACCAAAATTATCATATTTTCTTCCCAAATTTCACATGTATATGTGACAATATATATGTTACATGCATGTATTTCGTTCGCATTTTCTTTTGTTTGAACCTTGTAGATATGATTTTTCAAGAAACTTGTGAATATATAGTTATGATACCATGACAATATGGTCCTAGGATGAAATGTTCTGCTTACAATAAAACATTTGCTCTTAATAAGAGAAAACACAGAGATCGATTCATCTTCTTATTTTGTCTTATCGCCCTCTTCTCTTAAGTTTCAAAGAAGAGTTATGCTATACCTCTTGTAAAAAAAAAAGAGGCATACTACACCTACATCAGCACCAGAAACTCTAGACTGCAACTTGAGAGTTTGCTACTCTGTTATTCTTGGCAATTCCTTACATAACCTAAAACTGTACAACAAACACTCATTTTTTTTCGAAAGCCGCCTTTTTCCGCCTTCCTAGTACCTATGGGGAGAGAACAGCATGGGGATCTGGAGTTACATATGTGATCCAGGCAGCTCAGAAGCTTTGAAGAAAAAACATTAGTATCAATCCTCCTGCAGAGGCAGAGGGAGAGGCAGAGTCTTGAGCACATCTCGGAGCGCATACTGTATGCTATCGCATTTGTGATCAGACATCAAGTTGCCCGACAACAGTATCCGCTGGAAATTCTCCCCCGCGTCGCCTCTCCAGAGCGTGTACGACTCGTCTTCCACGCCTTTTATATTCTCGACATCCCTCTGGAGGTAATACAGCGTCCCTGGGAGGAAGAGATCCTCGGGCACATAAACATCTTCTTCGCCGTCCGGCTTCAAAACTTTCGTCGGGCCCTGAAGACGGGGTGGGTCTTTCGCGGCATCTGACAGGAACAAGGGCCACGCCAGATTCAGTCAGACACAAAGTCTAATAGACTCCCCTAATGGACGACCCCAGACATTACAATCATCTTGGACAAGTGGACCTACCACTGGAGCTAGCTGATGTTGTTACAACTTTCGCGTAATCGGCAAGTTTGTTCGCCACGTCTTGGATGGACGAAACGACAAGCTTAGCATTAGTCACAATATCCACTATATGCTTCCAGTCTTCCTTCTCCAAAACTTTGGCCCTACAAAACAGCCTGATTCAGAAGCATGTATGCAGATACATCCAAAAGTCTGCCTTAAACTTCAGAATTTCAAGTGCTAAACTGCTAATCATAGGAACATGCTACAGGGGAAAAGGAGTTTTTCATAGGAAGTTCAATCACCACAGCAAGAAGGATAATCAATCACAAGGTTCTTTTTGCCCAAGCAACTGAAGAAAATTTCCTGACATGTAATATAAAAATGTTTTGTCATTTGCTGCACTTCAGTTTTAGTGCTTACCAATCTGTTTCAATTATTTCATTTCGCAATCTTGCCAGCGAAGCTGCACTTACCCTAGGAACTATGTCATCCTGTAAAACAGAAGACACGTCAACTACAAAGTTCAGACAGGGGAAGTAGCCAAAACAAGATTTATACACCAACGGAAACCCGAAACAAACCTGCAGTACAACAGTGGTGACATAGCTTGCGCAACTCTCGGCTATCTCTCTCGATACACAGGGTGGAACTCCAAATCCAACAGCTGAAACTATGTCAGGGCTAAATCCAAGCTCCTCCTTCGACTTCTTCCTTAACATTATAGCAAGCAAGGCAGCTGAAGCTCCTCCAAGGGAGTGACCCACCAACCGCAACTTGTAGCCCTGGTTCAAACAAAATTACACAAGGAAATAAGCAGAGGAAAAGGAAGAACCAGGTATGCCATAAAATACTATTTCCCACCTTGTGTGTTTCCAAACATTTTCTGATGATGCTCAACTCATGGCGTAGGTACCAACGAGCGGCCTCGTATGTTCCAAAGTGCGTTGAGAAACCTTTAGGTGACACCTTTTTATCGCTTAAGGCAACCAAATCGGTGACAAGGTCATAAACCGTATGGGTTCCACGAATCCCAAGGATGACCAGTTTAGCACGTGGATCGATGCCGATGTAATATCCAGGTCTCAAGATACTAGAATCTTTCACAAACTTTAAAACATTCCTTGGCCGGAGCATGCTATGCTTTGCAAGCCCAGCGGCACTGCCCTTATAGCAACCCTTTGCGAGTTCAAGGTGATAAATTAATTCTTGAACCTAGAAAAAAGGGAAAGAGGTGAATCCCATCAGATGTGCAAGCTAGTGCATGGTCATTCAGAAGCATAAACAGTCTATAGAGAGTCTAAAATTCTTCTGTTCTTCTTCGGGAAAGTGGCGATTGTTGTGATAATCCTGCTGATTAAGATACCTAAGAGTACAACAATATGAAGGGAAGTCAGCGGGACATACCTTTTTGTTGGAGGATATCTGAACGCCCTTGAAGGCTTGAGCATTCTTTGCAGAAGTTTGGGCAAGGTAAATGAGGTAGAGGCCGACGGTAAGATCACTGAGGCTCCAGTCCTGTATGCTTACCTTGCTGTGCTGGAGGTCACTTATGATCTCGCTAAAAGTCCGGGTGCTTGCAGGGATGTTGTCCCCTCCACCGGTAGCTGCATCCAGATTGTAGCATGTTATCTTCACTTTAATTTTGTGATTTAAGAAAGCTGATTGGAGCAGGTTCTATTGCAGAAGAACTCCCTAGTTAGCCAGTTATGAGTAACAATCGAAATAGCTGTCAGTTATGAGTCATGTCTGCAATGACCAGATAATCTGTTCTTTTGCGCTAACCTTGAGATGTTAAAAATGCGATGGCCTCCCAATGTTGTAGTGTTAGTACCTACTACATGATTGATTTATGTGCGCCATACTAGTACATACGATAGGAGTAGTGATTTTGGGGGGCAGGTTAAATTACATGGTAAGTGATCAATTTTATCCATAAAAGATTCAGGCTTGTTGTGAAGAAGGCACAGCAATGCGAGATCTCGATTATATATGTATATCCTAAAAAGATCCTCCCAAAATCAATCGAAATGTATTGTGCTAGTCAGAGGCAGCGAGGTATGCGAGCAGAGCAATGGAGGAGAGAAGAGGGTTGGTGCTTACAGGCGAAGGGCTTCCAGTTGTAGTGCTTGTAGAGCTGCAGCGCGGGCTCCAGGGCCTTGGTCAGCCAGGCCACGTCGGGCCGCCAGGACCTCCACGGCAGGCCGGCGTTCTCGTCGTCGTCGTCGTCGGAGCCCTCCCGCTTGGCCCTCTTGGCGTCCAGGGCGACGGCCGTCGCCGCCGCCGCCCTGGCCCTGGCCTTGTCGTCCTCCGGCTGCTGGGTCGTCCCGCCGAAGAGGAGGCGGGTGAGCGCGGGCGGGAGGATGGTGGGGCGGCTGCGGTGGCGGGTGAGGAGGAGGCGGGCGCGGGAGAGCAGGTGCTTGGCCGCCATGGGATTGGGATTGGGGTTTGGGGTCCGTTGGGCGGTGGGCGGGAGGAAGAAGAGAGGAGAGGGTTCTCTCACTCTGCCGGCGGTGGACTCTCTCACTCTGCCGGAGAGGTGGAACGAATCCTGACCGTCCATCGCCGGAACGGAAGGTCAAAAAATATCTGTAGAGTTCTTTCTCACAAATCTTGGCACCGACGAGATGGGAGGAGGGAGGGGCATAGTATTTCGACGTGACACTATTCTCATCATTAAAAACTGTGCCCTTGAAAACACCTATGACAAATCCCATCTACACATTACTTAGTTGAGGCACCAGGTTACTTTACTTCATGTCGTTGTGGGGGCGAATAGAGAAGGTTCATCAACAAAGGGAGGGACAAACTATCACCGGCATTATCGCCTTAAAACAGAGAGATGCGAGCAATTCAAATGAAATAAATATATGTGTGGAGTTTGATGGCAAGGAAAATCAAAATCAATTGCATAATTTATTCACCTCTGCTCTCTGATGCGTTTCTATCCACAATGAGTCATACCGAAATTGTCTTCCATGTCATATCACATGGTTTAAGAGTAACATATGAGCCATCATTATTTTTAAAGAAAATTGGTTTCGGTTTCAATAATAGGTAGTTATTTATAATCAGTTTCAATAGGTTGATGAAATTTAAACCACTTCTTCCTAGGAAGATCAAGATGGGTAGTAAAGGATTCATAAAATGTAGCTACTATCGCAGAGTCAAGTTCATACTTTGCACCAAGCTTATGAAAAATATATGTTTCTAAAAAAGACTTAACACAATCAAATTCAAGATTATACTTGACTCATTACCTTCATCGACCCCCCAATCTCCGGAGTTGCGTTTAATTTTTCCAATAAGATCCCATTTGTAAGGGCATTCTCTTACCTTTGTGTTTTGGTGATGATGACACCTCACTATGATTCTAACAGTGTGATAAGTTATTCAGGTACTATGTGTGAGACACAAGACGGTTAGGCATTCCCTTCGGACGGAAAAGAACGAAGACGGTGTTCTCTACGCGTTTAT